>OZ014465.1:303868-512507 GCA_963966035.1 Acleris laterana
AGTTAGTCTGGCCGCGTTTATTTAATACCTCGTCAACACATCGACAAATGCATCAACCAGTGGATCAGCAAACGTGTGAACAAAGGGAGGCTCTATTTTGAAAATGGAAGTTTAAAGTTACGTTAGAGCTCGATTTAGTCTCAAGTACGAGTGTTTCCTGGTTTGTGTTCGCACTGTTATCCTTCGATCGTCGAAAAAACCAACATTAACGGATAAGTTAAGGTTAAAAACTTAGTGCTGACGCGTCCATATACAAACTTTGTAGGAAAGTGAAACATTCATTTTTCAAATCCCTATAAAATGCAAGACTCGTTTTCATCAGTGATAAATTGTACATACATTTAAACCTTAGTTTATTAGTTAACGAAGTGTGTGTGTGTTTAGTTATCAATTAGAAAAATCATATTTGTAGGTAATCGAATGGGAAAAACGTTAGCATTCCTAAATATGCGGCCACCACTGTATATACAACTTCCAATTTCATCCCAAACATCCCAATTGACTTTGGTCAGTATAGAGGCATAACACTCGCCTAAAAAGAGATCTCTCTATTATCCGCTCTTCCTACAATAGCATCTCTAATCAGTCTAAGATCATGATCCAGTCTTTTCCTAACAAGTAAATAGAATAAAGGATAACACATACCTATGCCTAAACGTTTTCCCACAATACTGGCAAGAAAATGGCATATCATCAGAATGGCATATCATATGCTGCCTCAGCTGATATTTCGATCTGAAACAATGTTATATATAAATGAACTTTGGGGTAGTATTTTCTTGATGGTCTATAGTTAACGGACCGTAATTTTAACAAAGGGGACGGACTGACTAACGTGCAGCGTAGAATTAGTAGTAGGGTTTGGCACCCTTTGGGTACCAAACCCTAAAAAAATATAAAAAATCATAAATTACACCCAATCAAGAATTAAAAAATCTTCTCTAAATATCATTAAAATGAGAGTTTGTGTGTGTGTGTGTATTAGTTTCTTATTCCTTCACGGCGCAACGGCCTGACGGATTTTGATGAAATTTGGATAGGAGATAGCTTGTACCCTGGATTCACACACAGGCTACTTTTCGTACCGGAAAATGGAACTTCTTCCAATGGAATAATGACAATCCATCGCCGCTAATTCTACGCAGACGAAGTCGAGAGCAGAACCTAGTATTGAATACATACCTAAAACACTTATGACAATGATCACACTGGAAGTTCTTCTCCGCACAGTGCGTCTTCACATGTTTCTTCAGCCGCGTTATTGTCAAAAACGTTTTCTTACAAATTTCGCAGACTTGAGGCTCTGGGTTCTCATGTATTACATGATGCGTGTTCAAACTTCCTTTAGTGTAAAACGCTTTGCCACATCTATCGCAAGTGTATTCTCTTTTTCTGTTTGTGTGCACCGTTTTATGGGCTTGCAAATTGTTAATACTCTTCGCTACTTTAAAACATATGTTGCAGGTCAAATCCTCTTCGGTTAGAGTTGTTTTTTTGCTGTACAGTTTGCGCTTGGGGTCATATCTGTTTTTATGAGAGCGGAGAGACTGGTGTTGCGGGAATGATTGACCGCATCTCTCGCATTGATTGTTCATGTGTTCGGACAGATGAATGATTGTGTGTTGCGCGTCTATGAATTTACAATTGCAATATTGACAGTAAAATCTGAAAAAAAAAAGGATTTTCAGATTAATTTTTATGGCTAACGAGCACACCTTCTGGTGGTGAGACTGGAAACTTGCCAACCCCCCCTTTATCCCCACACCGGTGCAAAACAATGACAACACTGCCGATTGGTGGTAGGTTAAAGGATAAGATGGTGGTAGCGATCTCATAATAACGGAGGCGGTAGTGAATGCGGCGAAACTATAACCGAAGCAATGATATTACAAAAGTATAGATATTTTACTTTAATTGAGTTTGAAAATAGTTGCAGTTGCATAGTTTACTTGTTTCACTAGTGAATGATAGACAGATGCGGAAAACACGAGTGTAAGAGAGATAGCTATCGTCGAGAGTGGTCGATTGGGTCTTTTTTGGATCTTCAATTTGGGTGCGGTAGTAACATATCTACTTCCTGTTATTATGTTATATCATTGAACCGAAGCGGCCAAACTATACTATACTTGACGCATTACAAAAACTCCAGAAGACAAAAGAAGGTTCAACCAATGCTCCAGGAATCTTACAGCCCTTATAAGAAGGATTGAAAATGATACTTTCCAAAACTATCTTCAAAACCTGTCCCCACATGCGAGCTCAGACTACTCCTTATGGAAGGCTACGAAATCATTCAAAAGACCAACTCAAAACACTCCGCCCCTTAAAACTTCTGAAGGAAAGTGGGCCAGAAGTACCCAAGAAAAGGCCGATTTATTTGCACATCATTTAGGGGAAGTATTCAAACCTAACCCACGCACACCGCTAACGTTAGACGAGAAAATTATAGAAGAACGCCTAAACAATTGTAACCAACTATCGCCTCCAATCAAGCATATATCACCGAGGGAAGTCCGTCACGCTATCACAAACCTGCGCAATGGTAAAGCGCCTGGATATGACCTAATAACAGCTGCAGTACTAAAAGAAATTCCCCACAAGGCTCTAATGTTGATAACAGCAATTTTTAATGCCATCATAAGAACAGGAAATTTTCCAGGTCAATGGAAAATTGCTCAAATTATACTAATTGCAAAGCCAGGTAAACCAGTAAACGAAGTAACATCCTATAGACCCATAAGCCTGTTACCAATTTTATCAAAGATGTTTGAAAGATTGTTTTTGGAAAGATTAAAACCACATATAGAGGACATGATACCGGAGCATCAATTTGGATTTAGAGAAAGTCACTCCACCATTGAGCAGGTTCATACGACAGTGAATACCATATCTCAAGCTTTTGAAAATAAAAAATACTGCTCAGCGGCATTCCTAGATATCAGCCAAGCTTTCGACAAGGTTTGGCATCAAGGACTGCTTTACAAATTGAAAAATAAAATACCGGATACATTTTATACATTATTAAAATCATACTTATCACACAGATGCTTTGAAGTAAGGTTTCAAGACGCTATATCGGAACTTCACAGCATCAGATCTGGTATTCCTCAAGGCAGCGTGCTTGGACCAGTACTGTACTTGCTGTTTACTGCAGACCTACCAACTACCGCCGATGCAGTCACGGGTACTTTTGCTGATGACACCGTAATAATGGCAGTACATGAAAGTGAAACAACAGCAACCAAGTACCTTCAAGATAACCTCCAGCAACTAGAGAACTGGTATAACAAGTGGAGAATCAAAGTGAATGCTGAAAAATCAACGCATGTCACATTTACCTTGAGGAAGCAAACTTGCCCACCAGTATCATTAAATGGCACCCAAATCCCCCAGAGCCAAGATACCCGATACCTTGGTATGCACTTAGATCGAAGACTGACATGGAGGAAACACATCTGGAGTAAAAGAAAGCAACTCGATACTAAAGTTAGAAACATGAACTGGCTAATTGGCCGGCAAACACAAACACCCACAAATAGTAAACTAGCAGTCTACAAGGCCATCCTTAAACCGGTATGGATGTATGGAGCTCAATTATGGGGCACAGCAGCAAGAAGTAACATTGATATCATTGAAAGATTTCAGACAAAGATGATCAGGATGGTGTTCAAAATACCCTGGTACATAAGCAACAAAAACATCTATGCAGACTTAGGCCTTCTAACAGTGAGAGAAGAGATCAAAAATGTTCTATGCAGATACAAAGACCGGCTTGAGAATCACCCTAATGCACTAGCACATTCAATGATAACAACGGAAAACATGAATTTTACCAGACTACGCAGACATAGCGTTACAAGTCTTTTAGACAGATTCAAATAAAACAAAAACAGTAATGACAGAATAAGAGGTATGCGACCAATGGGTTTCTCTCTGTAAAAATACAAATTTCAGCGACAGCAGACAACAGTGACGCCTATTTTAGCCAAGAGCTTCAGATTGCGCCGGAATTCAGAACCAAGATAAAAAAAAAAAAAAAATAAAAAAAAAAAAAAAAAAAAAAAACTAACTTTAAGCTTGGCCTGTGCTCCCTGACGTGGTCCACAAAGGCGTTAAAACTTTCTAAAGGCTCCGGACAATCTGCACATTGCATGGCGAAACATTTGTTATGCACCTCCTGAAAAAGAACGGTGAAAACAGGACTAGTAGGTTTTATGTCTTTTGTTTTTTTTATATATTGTACTTCTAGCTTCTGCCAGCGACTTCATTCGCAGAGACTTCGTATTTTAGTCATCCCACTGGAACCGTTTATTTTTCCAGGATAAAAAAGTACTCTATCTGCATAGAGATTTTTATCACTATTCCTTTGAAGTGTCCAATTTACCAGGATAAGATAAACCTATTTTCTTTCATAAACCTCTCCATGGGCATTTTCACTAAAAAGTGTACCCAATTAAGGACTGAAATTAAGGAACTTTACCTTTGTCAGTTTTGTGACGAAAATTAGCCATACAATGCGGCCGTCAATATATAGCTAATTTTCGTCACAAAACTGACAAAGTTAAAGTTCCTTAACGTCAGTCCTTAATTGGGTACACTTTTTAGTGAAAACGCCCCCATAACAAATTTCATTAAAATCGGTTTAGTGGTTTAGAATGACAAAACTATCAAACAACATTTACCTACATTCATACTTTTTGTATGGATTAATATGGATTTGAAAATAAGTACTCATTCATTGCTAAGTGACGCCGATCGGCGTCTTTCTTTGCATTAACAGAATGCCGTGGACGCCGGCTCGGGTCGGCGTCACATTTGGCCCTAACTGGGTGCCACTGACGCTGATCGGCGTCATATTAAGCCTAGACTGTATGTCGCAGACGCCACCATACTTCAGTAAGCGTGTCGTCATGAAATGGTTACAAAACTACGATTTAATTGAATTATCCTACCTTCACATGAGTCCTCAAGCTGTCTAGATTTGGTAATTGGGTGTTGCATTGTCCACACACCCAGTCATAATCCCTCCAAGACGTTTCGTGCACTTGTTTCTGGTACTTCGTCAAGTGAGCGAGCAACGTGAAGTCATCAGCAAAGGCTTCTCCGCATAAATAGCACTGCGGTTGATTCTTGTGAAATTGGAGATGGTCCACCGAGTTATCTAGTTTTATGTTGCAGTGGTGGCAATACTGGCTGGAAATTTTACAAAATACTAGTCAGGTGCGAGTCGGCATTGCTTTTTTCAGTACATGTGTTATTACGGCGGATTTTGAGGAGGTCACTAGTTTTATTTCTTCAGCATATTTCTCTTGTGCTGTATTATAAAAACAATAAAACATACAAACGTCAAACTTGTCGGAGGGAACCCTCGGTGCGCAAGTCCAACTCCAGCTTGACCGTTTTTTTTATAAGAACCTAACATTTCGAGTTCTTAATGAACTATTACACAGTTTTTTAAACTACCGATACATGACTTTAAAAAACCTATACCTACATCGCCGGTGAAACTGGAAAAGCGCGTAAGTAGCATTTTTAATGAGGAGCAAAATGCACCTTTTTGCTAACACTGTTAAGGTTTATTTTGCTCATAATCAATTTGTTGGTTGCGCGGTTCTGCAGTATCAGCGATGAATTTGGTCCCTTGGTAGAAAGAGTTATGTACACAAACATAACAAATGTTTTTGATTGTAACAAAACATAATACTTACTTTAAATAACTTCTATGCCCCCTAACATGCTCTATAAACCCTTCGTAATCAACAACAAAATCAAATGCACAATCTATGCATTTTAACCCGAAACAAACTCCGTGGCATTCCTTGCTGTGCTCCCGTAGAGCACTCAGACTGTTAGCCTCTTCGTTACAATGTTTACATACCCATGAATAATCGGACCAGGTCATGGTGGAATCGGCAAATACCTTACTATTTAAATCGTCAATAGTGTCTTCGAAGTCAGATTTATCGTATATTTCTTCAGCTATTGGACATTCGTAACTAATTTTCACATCTGTGATGTCAGGACTATTGCAAGTATGATCAGTGATTTCTTTATCAACTTTAAAAATGGGAGAAATTAAATTCGACAACACGACCTGTGAAGTGTTGATTTTTGTGAGAAACGCTTTTGCAGAGTCTAAAACTTGGATGCATTGTACGCACACAGTCTCTGGAAGAATCTTAACGCAGAAATCTACAGAATGCGACTTGAAAATTGATAGTTTTTCCACAATAACATTGCGAGCGCGCTGGTCAGATGTAAGATCGATTAACTCGTGTAGTAACTTTTTCTCGGCGCAGAATCTGCAGTAGAGTAGTAAAGTAGCACTCATTGTTGCTTATAAGTATATTTCATTTTTATTTTTTTGTAACTTTGGTGTAAATAAACAACAAATCGCACCCAAAACAAAATTGTTGAATATTCTTACTTTGACAGTTAATTTCTTTTTTTTTTCGCGACACTATCTCTACTCTTCCAGCCTTTCCTATGTCGTTCCGGTTTACGCTGTAATGACGATAAGAAATAGGCCATTTCTATTTTGTCAGCTACTAGCAAGCAAAAGGTGGTTTAAATTATCTCTCGACACGTAATAACACCTCATAACAAACACGGATCTTTTATATACTCACAGATTGTAAGGGTATGTCTGTATGGGTCTCACAACTCTCACATCTCAGGTAACCAGACGACATTACATTGTGTTCTAATCTGAGGCACAAGTTCCGTAAAAAAGAGCAGAACGTTTTATCTGATAGCATCTCAAAAAACGATGGGAAAGGATTTTTCACTACATCTGTCTCTTGGTTAACTAGAAAAATGGAAAAAGTATTTTTTTTTCCGTTCCAATCCACTGTTTGAGGTTTGATCTTGAACGTATAGGTGACAGTCAAAGTGTGTTTCTGCGTTTAGAGTAGGACACTTGTGCTTTGTCTTATCTGTGTTCGTTTGTTTCGTAAATTCTTAAGCGGATTTTAGCGGATTATTCCGTCTTTTTCGTTATTCCGAAGAAACAATGTTGAAAAATGGATAAAGTGGAAACATATTGTCGTTTTTGCGCGGAGCCGAGGGACTCAGACAAGCTCCTTAATCTTACGATGGACTCAGAAAAATGTGAAGCTACTGTTTCCATGTTATCCTTTCTAAATGCAGTATACATCGATATTACGGACAATAACCTGCCTAAAAACATTTGCTTTATATGCTATGAATCATTGAATAATGCGTATCACTTCTTAAGCAAGGTAAAGAATGCACAAGAAATGATTATGAACCTTTTTTCTTACAACAAAGCCAGCAAGTTTGATTTGACTAGTGACAAGTTTGCTTTCGACGATCTAATCGTAGAAGAAAACGAGTCAAACATCAAAGTAGAGAGTTCTTCCAAATCTCAATATCACTGTTCCGTTAAAGCAAAGACTTCAGACGTGCAAATACAAATAAAAATAGAACCAAAAGAAGAACTGGATTGTTATGGTACTGCTGACGATACGGTTAGTACAGGACGAAGCCCTAGCCCTCCAGAGTACGATGACACCCTTAACGTCCAAGATATCATTGATGCGGCAATGTCTGGAGCGGCATTAACCTCTGACGTAACTATGTACGCAAAAGAAATGTCCGATGTAGACAAAAAAGAGATTATAACATGGAAAGATTATCCGTGGTTGTGTTCGTACTGTAATATGGAATTCCAGGACATGGCAACACTGAGGAAACACTCTAAGGTTGTTCACAGGAAGTGCTCTGCGTTGATGTGCGTAGACTGTAAGACATTTAGAAATACTGGTTTTATGTTATTTGTTCAACATGTTACTAAACACCGAATAAGCCTTATGTAAGTATGTTAGTTCATTACCTAGAATAAAAAATTGAATATAATATTTTTTTCCCAAGTCTTAGTGATCAGACGGCTTGCCTGTCATCATGCACACAACCTTATACGTATTGACTGGTTTTCTGCAAGTCGACTTATAACTCGCAGAACCTTATACAGGCCACAATAAAACTTAATGCAATGATTGACAAAACCTTTAAATTTGAATTTCAAAGCCTTTTAATAACTAAAAACAGAGTATGAATTATGTTAGTTAAAATAGTTATGACTAAAATTATCACAGATCATCAGACCCCTACTTAGCGCGTTACAAAACCTTTATGACAATAATAAATTGTACTTTTACACATTAAAGGGTGGTGAGTCTCTGCAGATGTCAAGCTGTAATGCCATAGTCCTAAGAAGTTTCTCACTCAGTATCTTATCTTTTCCAGGAATCATTGCTACTACTGTGAATCTCCAATAGCTGTGGGAGATTTCCCCGCACATATCAACCAGCACTTTCAAAAGTCTCAACTGCCTTGCCCGGCGTGTGGGGAAATACTTAAAAATGAAGAAGCATTGCAACAACACCTGCAAGATTACAACTCGACTAAACCGAAGCGCAAACCAAGAAGAAAACAAGGTACCCCCATCACTATAGCAGATCTAACGTGTAATATTTGCCAGAAAGTCTACAAAAATCCGAATAGTTTGCGTGATCATATTAAACTACACAGATCTGACCGGAAAAGAGACTACACATGTGAGCGTTGTGGCAAAACATTCTTTAGTAAAGGAACTTTGACTTCTCATATAATGTCCCATGATAAAATACGTCCCCACATCTGTAGGATATGTAATAAGACTTTCTTGTTCCCAAATATGTTGCGGAGACATGTGGAAATGCATTCTGGTGTAAAACCGTTCAGCTGTGAACAATGCGGGAGGTGCTTCAGGTTGCAGTATCAATTAAATGCTCATAAGATAATTCACACGGATGCTATGCCACACATCTGTCAATACTGTAATAAAGCGTTTAGATTTAAGCAGATTTTAAAGAACCACGAGCGACAACACACAGGAGCTAAACCGTACTCTTGTAATCAATGCGGAATGGAGTTTGCTAACTGGTCAAATTACAACAAACATATGAAACGTAGACACGGTACAGACACTTCCAAGAAAAAAATCACTCCAGAAGGTGTGTTCCCTATTAACCCAGAAACGGGACAAATTGTTCAAGTCCAGGATCCTAGCATGGATGAATGGAAGAACACGATAATGATACCAGGGAAGAGAGGGAAGAAGAAAGTGATTAAGAAGGAAGACGTTGATTGAGTAATGTGCCTGATATACATGTTCACACATTTAAGAAAGAGATTTAGTTTGAAATTAAGTTATCATGTTTCCGGAACTAAACAATGGCTTGTTTTTATTAGACTTTGATCCAACACTGAAGTGTCAAAAAGACATATAACATGATTTGTACTTGTTTGGTAGCACAAATACACTCGGCGTCAAAAAATCGCAACTATTCTAAAATTCGTTTCAAGCGATTATTACTCCTAAGATAGGTACAGTATCTTAGGAGTAATAATCGCTTGAAACGAATTTTAGGAAAGTTGCGATTTTTTTGACGCCGAGTATAGCTCACGTAATGTTAAAAAAACTAAAGATGAGTGGAAAAGAAAGCGTAGAGCTGACAAAATGACCAATTCTGTAGAGATATCCAAGCGATTCAGTGTAAATGTATCCATCAGGATTGTATCTCTCTGAATTGACAATCGGAACTTTTTTTAAAAGATGTTCTGAAAAAAAACATGCCTATAGAGGTTTGTCTTAATTTACTGAGAATATAATTAAACAAATATCTGCCAATTTCTAAAGAGCATAAATGCTACATGGTCTTTTCTATGTCACAGCCACTGCTAGTCTTAAAAAAAACAAATGTGGTTACAAGCAAAAAAAATAGAAAGAAAATAGTAGTGATTTTCAGACTGCGCCGAGCGTACGCCGGATGTACAGTAGCGCCCTCATTACTATTATTGTGTTTTCTAATAAACTAAAGTATTTTCTTGAAATTGGTCGGTAGGTTTTTGTGCTACAAACGAAAGTTATAGGGTCGAGTTATCAACTTAACGGAAAAAAGTGACCACCTTTTCCCGTTCAACTGACTACTCAAAGGGTAATTGTTATTAAAGCTTGTTACGTATCCCGTAAATTGTTGTTTTACTTGCGCTACAAAAACGTATCGTCTGATTGCAAGGAAATTCTTTAGTTAATTAGAAAACACAATAATAGTAATGAGGACGCTCGACGTTGGCGCGGTGCAGTCTTAAGCCTAACCTCGACAGGCATTATCATTCTGAACACCTTTAAAAAAAACCTCTGGTCAATTAGGAATCATTGTCTGAAGGTACTTACTAGAATAAATCTTATTGACACTGTAGGTACCACTTGGAATACGTAGACAGTAGAGTATATTTTCCACATACTTACAATAAATAAGTACGCCTAAATTTCAAACACAACATTGTCTAGTCGACACAAGAAGGGGTTGCCTAGTGATACTACTCACTGCAAGATGTCGTTAGTGTCGCCACAAACATGCTTTACCCAATGACCATTGCATCCCCCGTTGTCTGCATAAACACTGATCAGAGAAAGGACTATGGTCCTCCTTTTGTTCGATTTTCGTGTAAAATGTAAAATGTTGAATTTTTTTTAATTCCATAGACATTCATCATTCGTCGAATGAAGCGTACTAAACAGTTCTAAATTTGAATTTGACGTTTGACGCACCTTTTGACATACGAAGAACACCAATTGTTATAAACTTGCTACGTTTATACAGTACCACAATTTACTCAAAATGAACATTTTTATTACATAGCTAGTGAAATGACGTAAGCCTTATATTAAAAATAAGTTATTAAAAACTCTTTATATTGCGTCACAACTTCTAGTTTTGCTACAAAATTAGATGTTATTTAGGAATTTGAATGACTACAGTACACCTAACGCTCAATTCCTTAGCAGCCTAGGTTGATATTTAGATATGTTGTATTATGTAAAAGTGTCCTGAAATTACTTAATCTTTAATTTATGTTTTTTTCAACGACCATAACTAAAGAAGGGATGGCAAATATTTAAAATATTTTTCTTTTTCTTTTTTGAATGTGGCCAATGAACTATTTTCACATGAAAATAATTTGTTTTCCTTTGACATTGACTGAAACTCATTTTATATACGAAAGGACTCCAGGTAGTGTTCGCATTGTTGTGTTCCGGCTATGCCTATAAGCATTGACTGTTGCCTAAAACGAGGGTATTATTTTTTATAGTACAAATTGTTTGCTAATTAATCATCCCTACTTTAGTGTCGATACTCCCGCTAGATGGCACCACTGTTAGTACTGATGACACGTCCCATCCGAGATGCTTGAAATAGCGATATTTGACGGCTACGTAACGTTATATTATAATTGAGTCGCTCTTCAAACTCGGCTTTGTCCTTGAAATTTGGTATAAGAATTTAAAACTGAATTTCTTTGGAAAAATAAGCTAATTTCGTTGTCCCTTTGGATAAACTTATCAAAGTTTGAAGTTAAACGACTCCAATATACCTACCGTTATTCTCGCGATATAGCATTATTATTATTATAAGTATTATAACGTTGAAAACATTTGATCAATAGCAATATTCATCATAACGATATAAAGTTGATAATAGTGAAATGTTCTATAACGAAATAACAATGTTACAAAATACCGCGGCTTTTATTGCCACAGATGTAACATGCATGGAAATACCTACTACCGGTTCACTATTCAAACGTCCGACAGTGGCGTCCTCTAGCGGATATATATATATACTCAATATGTATTTTCATAATTGCACTTGCGCAGAGATTTTTTCAGTATTTTATGTTGTCATTTGAATGTGTTTTTATTACTAAGCCTATGCGAAGCAATAATTAAAATGGTGGATAGCTGTAATCCTAGTTATAGCACTTTGTTATATTTATTTATAGTTATTAAGATTTACACGAGATTAAAATAATAATTGATTGTAAAATTGTTTTATTTCTTCATCTGCCCTCCACTACTTCACAGTAGTGGAGGGCAGGATGGGCCGTTTTATAAAGCTACAAATTAAATTTACAGGTTACAAGTTTCTATTTGACACAACCTCGACCAATGACGGCCAGCCATTTGAGCAGTGTTGCCAGTAAAATTGTAACTTGTAGCTTTTTAAAACGTGCCCCTGGAGGTTGGCTGTTAGTGTTGCAAAGTATTTGTCCACCGCCAAGGTAAACTACGAAATTAAGACTGCACCGAACAAACGCCGAGCGTCCAGTGGCGCCCTCATTACTATTATTTTCTAATTGACTAAAGAATTTCCTTGGAATCAGACGATGCATTTTTGTAGTGCAAGTAAAAACAATTTATGGGATACGTAACCAACTTTAATAACAATTACCCTTTGAGTAGACAGCTTAACGGGAAAAGGTGGTCACTTTTTTTCCCTTAAGTTGATAACTCGAAGGTGAATTGTTATTAAACTATGTGATATACCCTATAAGTTGTGTTTTCATTTGTAGTACAAAAACATACCGTCCAATTTGAAGAAAATACTAGAGTTTATTAGAAAACACAATAATAGTAATGAGGGCGCCACTGTACATCCGGCGTACGCTCGGCGCAGTCTTAACTATATTCGAATCTTCGAGGGCCGACTCCCTGTCACTCGTGAGCTCGTGACTAAATAGTGCAGTCATTGAAGCATTATTGCTCCGAATTTTGTTACTGTGAACCGAATTGCATACAATTTTGGAATTAGGTTCATCTTACCCTTAACTTCAAAAGTGAAAATGATTTGAACTCCGCAACCACCCTGGGGGTGGTTGCCACCCCATCTCGGGGGTGTTTTTTTTTTTCTTCAAAATAACCTCGGATATTGATAAAAGGCCTAATTTTAAGCAAAAAATCATCTATAAAGTTTTTCGAAAAATCCAATACTTTTCAAGTTATTGGCAATTGAAAATTCGCAATTTTTTCACGTTTTTCATCGGTTTTTTGCAAATATCTCCAAAAATATACGTTTTATCGAAAATTTTATTAAGAACAAAATTGTAGCAGGTAAAAAAATGAACAATTTGGTTTTTTATAAAGTATTCTAAGTGCAATATTAAGCTAGATATTAAAGATCAAAGCCGTTTTTTATTTTGTCTGAAATTTAATCGATGTGGTCAATGCCATCTAGCGGCGAGCAGATGCATTTTATGCATTCTAATAAAAAAGGGTTTTGTAGTGCTTGAAATAAGCTTTAAAATTAGCACTATTAAAAGTCTTTTGCACGTAAAATAAGTGAGCTGTATTGCAAATAAGAGGAGCATCTAATGTTTTTTCTTTTAAATTAATGGGTTTCATAAGTGCCATTTCCACCAAAATTAAAATTAATCGTATTCCGCCTAGAATTAATTTTATCATGAAGAGTTTGATAGATTGTATCAGTTTGGCTGCTTCAGGACACATATTTTTCAAAAAAGTCACGATTAAAAAAAATATAAAAATTTCAAATTCTTAAAACACCCACCTTTTTTTCATAATATCTCAAAAATGACGACAGATACGTATAAAAGTGTAAGGATGAAAAATTTAGGTATTTTTCTGACAAACAATTTGGTTTTTTTGTTTTTTCTGTCAAACAAAAAATTACGGAGATATGATTGTTTAAAGAGCGCGTGGCAGCGCAATCACAGCCTCTCTTAAGCCCTTTAACCCTTCACCGTTTTAGAAAAAGGTTTTTTACTATACAGGGTGTTTGGCAGTCGGGTGTAGGGGTTTTAAGGGTGATAGTAAGGGTCATTCTGAACATTTTTGACCACATTTACTATTATGCTAAGTTTCACGGATTCCGAGATATTGATCATTTTAATTGGATTTTTTGTCATTTTTCCTTATGTCCGTGATACGATAAACCCCTTAATTCAAGTATTAATTTAAAAAAAAAACAGTGTTTTCTTGCATGACTTGAATCACTATGAAATAAGGAAGTTTTAAAGCTACATGCCATTTTTTTTTCTTTACAACTTTTTGAGTAAACGCGCAAGAGTTACTTTCTCCATACTAAGAGAACCCCGCGTTTGTTTTTCACCAAGTATGGAAAAACCAATTTTGTGAGGTAACTCAAAAAGTTGTAAGGAAAAAAAAATGGCATGTAGCTTTAAAACTTCCTTATTTCATAGTGATTCAAGTCATGCAAGAAAACACTGTTTTTTTTTAAAATTATACTTGAATTAAGGGGTTTTTCGTATCACGGACATAAGGAAAAACGACAAAAAATCCTATTAAAATGATCAATATCTTGGAAACCGTGAAACTTAGCATAATAGTAAATGTGGTCAAAAATGTTTCCGACTGCCAAACACCCTGTATATTGGTTTTTTGCAAAGTTGTTTGTCTAGGGGACACCGTTGATGTGGGAAAGCATATCAAACTTTTATTTGGTTGTCCTGTGTTTTCTCTCCTCTCTTCCCCCCCCCCCCCCTTGTCTCTCTCGTAATATTTTTGACATGTTTTCATGAACTACGCATGCTATTTGATATTATATTTAATTTATTTTTTATTGCTTTATATAATGCTAGATTAAGTAGTACCATTGTAACTTGTTTAAAAAACGACTGACTGCTGAGTTTCTTGCGGCGTTTCTTCTCGGCAGTGGTCTCCTCTTGGGAAGCGCTGGTAGATTCATGACGTGTAAAAGTGCCCGTGCGGCCTACTTACTGAATAAATATCTTTTATCTTTTTTTTTTTTTTTATTGCAATGAAGGATGTTGTAGCTCTCTTAATTACCTTTACAATGGTTTTTTATAAATTGTGATAGCATGAAAATTTAAGGAGTTATGGTCCAAAAACTTATCATATTTTTTTCTACTTAGTAACTGAAAATTTCGGAGTGTGAATATTTGGAGCAATGTGAAAGTACGCAGTATAATAGAGACCCAAAACTATTGTAATGTGTATATATATACATAATATGGCTCATATATTTTGGAAACGTAGGCATGAATAGGTACATACCAACGTTCTTATATGGGTAAGGCCGCGAATTTTGACGAATTTGGACGTATCAAATTTAACATGCTCATAAAAAAAAATGGTAGCAGTAATCATATATATTTACTGTTTTAATTTAGGGGTAGTTTTAAGGGTAGAAAAGCTTAAGAATATGATAATCATTTTCGAGAGTGTGGAATATTTAAATCCTTTTAATTTTATCAAAAAAAAAATTTACAATTTTTTATCAAGGGGTACTTTTCAAGGGTTGAAAGGGGGTTAAAAATTTGATAATTATTATAGAGAATATAAAATATTACTTACTCTATACTTACATCTTTTTATGTCATACCAAAGTATTTTTTTGTGATTTTTTCAATTTAGGGGTTGTTTGCAAGGGTTGTAAGATTTTCAAGGGGTTGAAAATGATTTTAATATGAGGTAATTGTGTTAGAAAACACTTTACAATTTCACCATTTACTATTAGACATGTTTTCTAGCGATAAAATGGCTCAATGTAAATTTTTCCATTAAGGTGTTGTTTACACCCCTTAAAAATAAAAGGCGGAGTTCAGATCATTTTCACTTTTGAAGTTAAGGGTTAGATGAGCCTAATTCCAAAATTTCATGCAAATCGGTTCACAATAAAAAAAATCGGAGGTAAGACCCTATTTTTCGCTTCAATGACTGCACTATAAATCGAGATAAAAGATGAAGCTAATGTTACTTCAAACTTCAATTTTCAAAGTAGGGCCTCTGAATAAAACAAATACAATTAAAAAATACATTTATTGACAACAAAAAGTTAAATTGTGCCTCACAAACAATGGCTACCGATACACGGATGGCTGGTTGATAGAGACCCAGCAATACGTAAGAGAGAGTTGAGCGGCCCTAATATCGCTAAGACAAGTCTGAGTTAGATTTCACTCATGACATTAGTTACATAGAATTGCTCTTTGGGTCAATTTCAATCTTTTAACGCATATCACATAACAATTCAAGGTGGAACAAACCGGAATAGGCATACATGTGATACCCTGGAAGGCCGCAGCAATACGAGAGGGCTAGCTATTTATACAGGGTGTCGGCTCACTGGTAGTCCAAATTAAAAAAATAATAGGTCACACTCAGGGCATAATCAGACCATAAACATAAACACCCCCATGTATATTCAGCGATTTTTATCACTTTCATTTTAGTAGGATTTTTTGGAATTTTTCCTTATCATTATGAACTTAGAATGTTTTTAAAGCTACTTGCCAGTGTTTGTTATATTACACAAAATGTTGACATAAAAAAAACTGGAAAGTAGCTTGTAAAACATTCTAAGTTCATAATGATTCTATCCATGTATGAAACCACTGAAAAAATATTGAAATAATACATCAACATGACGAGTTTTTGTAACATGCTCGTTTGCCTCCTACACCTTAAAAAATCCGACTAAAATGATCAATATCTCCGAAAGTACTAAAAATCGCTGAACATACATTGGAGTGTTTTTGGTAGCCCTGGGTGTGACCTATTTTTTTTTTTCATTTTGGACCACTAGGGGGCCGACACCAACTAATTGGTCAACGTTACAAATAGTTACAATACTTAAAATATTCCGTCCATTCACACAAGCGCTCACTGAATTATTTGATAGCAACACAGGGGCTCTATTCCACCCTGTAAAACCATATCGCTTTTGACGGCGGGTTAAAAGCATGATACGAAATTGCAAATAATGTTTTTTTCTTGTATTGTCGCTTAAATTTACTAGAAATCATTGTCGTTTCTCTCTCACGTATCGCTGCGTCTCTCAATCGTAACATTTAACCGTGTACAATATACTACCAACATGGCACGGGCATTTAATAAAAATTACCCTTAATTCCCTAAATACTCAATAGATAAATAAAATTAGTACCTACAAAGATAACTTATTCGTGTATTTAGGTTTGTCAACAAGTTCGACGGCGGCTGTCTAGTAGGGGGGGGGGGGGGGGGGGCTAGTACAGTTACCAACAATATCTTAACAACGGTTGTGCTAACATTCTACTTCTCTTGTGATAAGAAATATGTAAAATAAACAAATTAAATACATCTTGCTTTGATAAACAAAAAACGAAACTAAAGAGATTCCAGTATTTAGGGAAACAAGTAAATTTATACAGCAGGTACTTCAAATATGAAAATTAACAAGCCATGAGAATATTTATCAATAGGATTAAATTCTTTTAGTTGAATGCATAATAACTAAATGGAGAAGCAAGAGGCAAATCGGGAATTTTCTTAAATAAATTCTGTTTTGGTAGAAAGAGATAGGAACCAATCTTTGCTGGGTTATATCTTGGTTTTTTTTATGTATTCAGAAAATTACTCAACTTTATATTACATGAATCAGCTTTGAAAGACATGAATAATCACTATTGTCTGTTCTATACTAGTCCTTGACCATCCATTTTATAACAACAATTTGAGTGTATGCTTTACCTTCCAGACCCACCCTACCCCTAAACCGTACCACTGGTGGTACTATGACCAATTATTTATATTAAAATAGAATTTAATAGAGTCGACGGAGCTCTGCTATCGCAGAGCTCCTATTTCTGGGTAGTTCGGCCCTTCGGGCTTGCTGAAGAACTAACAAAACCTAAACCTACGTCATATTTATGATACTAATTTTGGTCAGTGGTACGGTTTAGTGGTACGGTGGGCATGCACCCATGCTTTATAATTATTATAGATCCGTAAATGTGTGTGTTAGTTTTAGCGTTACACCATATTTCCATACACAGGACCGGTACAAAGAAATAATCTAGTTCTTACAAAAATCATATTAAAATATTTTAACTTTCTTAACAGCATAATTTGTATAATCCTAAACTCTGCAATATTATAATTTTATAATCTATTTAATGTTATAAAAGTGAAAAGCTGGATTAATTATTTAACTGGATTTTGTTAATCAGCTTTAAAAAAAAAATCAAGTCCAGAGCTGTTCAACAAAAAAAAACTATGCATAGACATCTGCACAGAGTAAATAAAATAAAATGCTTTCATTGACTAACAAAAAAGGATGGCAGTAACGACCTAACACTATTCATAAAAAATAAATTATTAACACAATATGCAAAACAATAAAATATGAATATAATCAATGTGCTTATAATGTTGTCATAGCTCTGGACTCGGCTAAACCTACCCTAGCTTTGTTATTAACAAATTATTTGTGCATGATTAATATTATTATAGGTAATTCTTTATAGTACAACAATTACTTACCCTCTGTTAAATAAAATCACTCTTATTAAAAACTACAGCTACACCCATAGACGTTAATATACTAGCGTAATAGACACAGACTGTGCAAGCGAGAGCGCAATAGCTTACGGCACGAAAACAAGTGCGAAAGAGATAGCGAAAGAAAAATCAGTTGAAACCGTTTTGCAAGCTCATAGAACAGCGACAGCGTAATTCAGTATTTATGTCATTCCTCGACAAATCATTTCAAATTGAATAAAATGACAGACATTACAATGGTAAAGACATTAAGACAGGCCTGTTTTGGTGACGCGGGAAATAGGAGTCTGTTTGTCTATTACGCTAGTACAATAATGTCTATGGTTACACCTCATACAAATGAAGACAGTACATTGTCAGAGTGGTGTATTTATAATAAACAAAAACGATATTGCTCACTGACGTAAAAATGATAATAATCCTTATATAGCCTTATTTAATGACTACATTAGAATAGTATGGCAATTGTTATGCAGATTTGTAAAGTATAGTACTTCAACTATCACATTAGAGTCTTAACTAAAGTATAGATTCCCATTGTATAAAAAACCCTGGCCAAGACTTTCCCAAACAATTTGGTTTCCATAGACATTTCAATTTGATAATAAAAACCCAAGATATGATTACAGAGTGCGAAAAATTTACTAATAAATATAGTTAATGTTTTACTATAATAGTTCTTATGGTTTTTGTTGCATCAAATTTCCTACATAAGTCAAACTTATATACAAAAGAACTCCAGTAATCCATCGTAGCCATTGATTGGCTCTTCGGTTCCTGCTATTGGCTCGGACTATCCGTATTTACAGATATAACTTCACTCTTACAATTTAAGACTTCTACATTGTGCTTAGGCCTCCCAGGCCTACGCTGCCTCATCATCTCCTTCTTCCATTCCTGCGTATCTGTACTCTCTGGTAAAATTACAACCTCACCTGTAGCCGGATTAATTGGGTATACTCCTTCAGGGGTATGCTTCTTCTTGGCCATGTCCATACCATGACGTCTCTTCATGTGTTTGTTATAATTTGGCCAATTCGTAAAGTCCCGCTGGCAGAAACCACAGTTATATGGCTTGACACCGGTATGTTGGCGGACATGTTGGTTTAATATTGTTTTAAAACGAAAACTCTTGCCACAATATGCACAGATATACGGTAGTTCATCTGTGTGTATAATTTGGTGAGACTTCAGTTGTTTTGGTAGCCGGAAACAACGGCCACACTGGTCACAGGAGAATGGTTTTCTTCCATCATGGACCCCGACATGATTACGTAGTTGTCCTATAGTTTTGAAGCCAAGCTTGCAAATCTGACAGCGGTACGGTCTTGCATCATCGTGTAGAAGCATGTGACCAGCCAGATGCTGTTTGCTGAAGAAGCATTTACCACATTTTTCACATGTATGATCTCTTTTACGGTCAGTATGCGTAATCAGGTGAGACGTTAATCCTCCTTTACTTTTAAATACTTTTTTACATAACAAACATGTAAGGTCCTCGGCAGCACACGGCAAACTGGGCATTCTAGTTGCTCTTTTATCTCGGAAAAATAAACTCGTATGTTCATTCAACTCCTCCAAACTAGCAAATCCCGTATTGCAGCCTTTGCACATGTGCTCTGAAGTTCTATGAACACTTTTGTGTATGTTTGCCTGGTAAGGTTTGGGAAAATTTAAAAAGCACACATAACAAGAAAGTTTTAGTTGTTTCCTATGTCGCTTGACATGTACCAGGAAGTTATCCAGTTTTAACTTTCTAATATTGCAGTCGGTACACTTAAAGGCGTTGCAACAGTGGTGGTATTGCATTGAATGTGTTTTCAGCTCTTCAGCTGATGGGAATTGAGTTTCACAGTAGGAACACATCCAGGAATAGTCTCTCCATGTTAACTTGAGTTGAGAAAGTGGTATTGTGTCTAAGCCATGGCATTTCATGCTTTTCACTTTTTTCTTACGTTGCTGCTGCTCCGTGGTCAACAGTGGCTTCTCATCCTCCAATACTTCGACTTTAAGGCATAGAGCTGCTCCCGGGTCCTCAAAATATGCTTCGTCCGAATCACTCTTGTCCGATATCTCTTCTTGCTTCACTTTACGCGCTAAAATATTGCTCAGCATCTGCTGGGCGTGCTCTACGCTCTCAATAAACTCAAACGCTCTGTCCAAAGAACTGAGGCACACAAAACAAACGGTTTTAGGCAATATTTCATCTTGGAAAAGATCCTGTGTCCTCGCGTTAAGTCTTCTCAGTTTATAAACGATTTCATTCCGCTTCTCATCCTCAGCTTGTAGATTGATAAGTTTGTTAATGGGTTTTAGTTCGGCGCATAGCCAGCAATGCGAATTTTCCACATTTTCCATCGTTATGCACTGGATTTTTATTGCTAAATTATTTTTGTTTCTTTCTAGGTACTTTGACGTTTATTTTTTTTACCCTATATATCTGTCTCAGGTTCTAGCCTGTTAGCCAATGAAGACTTCAACGAGTGTAAAACACACGTCTTTTTAGGGAAATAATAATACATTGTTTGAGAAAGGTGTACACAGTAATATCGTGAAATTAAATTCCGGAAAAGTCAAAGGGAAAAGCAAACAATATTTAAAACAATTAAAATACATAACAAACATGGTACACACGAAAGTGGCAAAAACCAACTCCCGAACCCAACCCGGCTAAAAAAAGGGCTCTTTCCGTGAAGAAAGAAAAGAAGTCATGAAAAAGAAAACAAAACAAAGTCGAGACAACAAATCAATTTAATTGAAATAATCGAAATTAGACAATTACCACCCAGTTAACACAATTCAATTGTTCATTTTGGCTCTCGCTTCAGCCAATATCAACAATGAGCGGATCAAACACATCGCATTGCCGATTATGTGCAACAAGAAAGCCAATTGGGAAGCTTATCAACTTGGAATCAGACAAGAATAAATGTGACGAAATTGTAAAGAAATTATCGCGTTTGAGCGTAACTACGCGTATATTTGATGGAGACATTCTTCCGAAAACCGTATGTTTAATTTGCCTCGAGTCCTTGGACCGAGCTTACGATTTTGTTGAAAATGTAAATCACGCTCAGCAGTTGCTTAGTACCGTGTACGTAAACGTAAAAAAAGAGGAAGCCATATCCGATGATGATTACACAGAACTGGCGGAAAGTAAGCCCGTTAAAGAAGAACCCGAAGAATATTCAACCGGAATGGCACCAAATAAATTGGTGAAAAAGCCGTCTAGTCAAGCAAAATCCCATCTTTCATGGAAAGACTACAACTGGACTTGTGCGAAGTGTGGAACCGAATTTCCATCTATAGAAGAGTTTAGAAAACACTCAATGATGTACCATGAGTGTTGTAACGCTTTTAAATGTACAGATTGTGATAAAAAGATGTTAAGATTAGACAAATTTGTGCTACATGTTAAAAGACACAGAAAATATTTGAAACTATCTTGTTACCTTTGTAATTCTAAGTTCTCATCGGCTCATAAAGTAAGCGCCCACAAAAATGTACATATGTTTTCTGAACATATCTGTTCAGGGTGTAATTCAGTGTTTGCTAGCCCAGAAGAGTTGAATGAACATCTTAAATTGTTTTATAAGAATCGTTCCGGCAGCTCTATAGCAGTCATGGATACATCAGACAGTCTGACTTGCGTATTATGTAAGAAAACATTCAAAAACAAAGGTAGTTTAAATGGGCATTTACTTGTTCATGTTCAGCGAAGCCCTAAGCAACGAGTCCACATATGTGACCGCTGTGGAAAAGGTTATTTTAATAAAGCAGATTTAGCTTCTCATTACGTCTCACACGATGAAGCAAGACCTTTTCAATGTGAAATCTGTAAATCTGACTTCAAAACAATTGTACGGTTGAAAGCTCACATTAAAGTACATAACAACTTAAAGCCGTTTGCTTGCTCCCAATGTGGACGTTGTTTTAGGCTGGGCAAGCAGCTTCGCTCCCATGAGATTGTACATACAGATTCCTTACCGTTTGCATGTCCGTATTGTAGTAAAGCTTTCCGTTTTAAAAGTATCCTAGACTTGCATTTACGTCAGCACACCGGAGTTAAACCTTATTCCTGTGAGATTTGTCAGAGAAGTTTTACAAATTGGTCTAACTACAACAAGCATATGAAACGCCGGCATGGCACAAACATGGTTAAAAGAAAAGTCAATATCCCTGCAACGGAAATTTCAGTTGGAGAGGATACCCCACCAGCACTTGAGAAGACTGGTTTAGATTTCATGTAGAGTTGGGCGTCGTTAAGGGTGACGCTACACAAGTGATTGCACTCTAAGGCCGCTCATAGAACTGTCAAAGCGACATTTTATTTGACATTAAGATTTCATTTATAAATAACCTCGCTGTGACACAGGCCGACGGTGGGTCAGGGCATAGTGTAAGAATAGAAAGTAGTTTGTCTCGGGCCCTTTAGGAGATTCTGATACCTATTCAAATTCAAATATTTTTATTTCAGATTATAAATCCATAATGGGTAGATACAATAGGTAGCTTAAATCTAGTGTTAGTGTACTTAAATGACTACTCTATTCTAATATGCACATAAACAAAATTATTAAATCATATTTTTCGTGGCGGTGTCGCGACAGGCGCATGCGGCTGAACGCACCGTTCAAACAACGGGGAATCCCAGCGCTGGGCCAGCATGCTTAGTATGCCGCTCTGGTGCCTAGGGTTGTCCAAATTTATTTTGGTCATACTTTGATCTATGATTTAATAAAATACCCAAAAAGTACTTACCTATGTATAAATATTGTTAGGTACCTAATTTAATTTACTTAGGTATGTGTGATGTGCAAATTTTTTTTTACGATATCTTTTGATTTAGTTTGCTTGTGGTGGCTCGGCTCCGGTCGCGTACGCACAAGCCGCACAAAGTATTTTAATTTAAAGACAAACTACTATCTGTTCTTATACTATGGTCAGGATTCCATTTTGCCGATTCTACCTACCCAATAAAACTATGCAAACACTGGCGCAAACCGTTTAATGAGAACAACTTTAACCTAACCTAACCTAACCTAACCCTATTGCCCCGCACCGAAGTTTTAGGGCGTGGGGACGCACTCATCAGAGGTGTGATTCTCTCAAGAAGCAAAGGTGAACGAATGAACGAGTGATGTCCAAGCGGCGAGATTAAGTAGTCCCGTCAGTGCGAACAAAACACATTGTAGCGCGTGCATTTTCAATTTAGCAGCATGGTTCCTGCCGATGGGTCGAACGTATAAGGCTGCTTAATTGAAAATGCACGCGTTAAAATGTGTTTTGTTCGCTCTGACGGGACTACTTAAACTCGCCGCTTGGACATCACTCGTCCGTCCGTTCGACCGTCGTTGTTTAGAGAATCACTACCCAGGAGATGAGTGCGTTCACAATCACGACTACTTCCCGCGCTGAGGCCCTACTTTGAGTATCATAGTTCAAAATTAAGTTTAACTCCATCCCTTTCACTCTATTTAGACTTGAGTGACGAGTCACGAGACTTGGCACTCGAAGTTTTGGAATGTAGTGTCTCGTGGTAAGCACTCCGTTTCACGTTGTCTTTTAATCTTAAATAAACCGTTTTTCTAACGTTGGTTTATATGTTCAACATCAGCGAAAAAACTGGTTAAACAGAAAAACAACAGAGAATCCTTATGTTAAGTTTGAAATAGATATTTAAATATTAGGCCCTTAGGTACCTATGAAATTGGCGTTTTATATGGAGAATTTTATAAAAACGGTGGTACATTGGGCTTGCAACTTGTCACTAATACACTGGTAAACATCTTAGCCTAATTGTGCAAAATGTGGTTACAGAATTATTAACAAGTTTTTAGAGTTGTTAGTAATTCTGTAACTCTACCTACCTCACTCTGGGAATAAAGGCGTGAGCTTATATATGTATTTTGCCGATTATTTGGTAACATCAAATGCAATCCAAACATAATTCTGTCATGAATATTGGACACTTCTATTTAAGCTATATTATACATATCTTAATTACTTAAAAATAGTTAGTTCATAAAACTGCATAATTAAAACACAACTCGCAGCACATGAAAAGAGTTGAGTTCACAGAATAATTTTAAACATTAAGTAAGAAATTTAACCATATTATTTGTATCTAAAACCTTTGTAACATAGTGAATTAAAGAAATTTAAAAATAATTTGGAAGTTAAAAACGAAATGAAAAAATTGCGTTCAAAATAAAACACGTAAAAAAAATGCCAATTTTGTAGGTATCAATTTAATAGTAAGTAATTATTTATTTGGTAGATTTACCTGAAAATTCTAATGTTCTAGTGATCACTGGTCATCTTAATTACCAAGTACAGTCACCACCCGCGAATGTTACGCCACTTGCCACTGTTCTTAATTTAGCCGTGTACTACACTCGGGTAATATGTCAAGTCGGCTGTCAACCCAAAATGCATTACTTACACGGTTAAATTAAGAAGAGTGGCAAGTGGCGTAACATTCGCGGGTGGTGACTGTACCTACCTAGTTGTTATATATTTTATATAAGCCTTATATTTTTTGTTATAAAAAATAAGTGAGTAAGTGTATTTTAGTTGATTTACTTATCCCAAATTTTATTAGAGGATGTTTATAAGAAAAAAAAACTTAACATTAAAAGTACAAAAATACTTATCAAATTAAGTATTTGTATTATATTTTACTTAAAAGCAAATAAAGCTAGACATTTTGGTGATATTTTTTCATTTACTACCTTTTTAAACTGACAATTATTTAAGCCATTTTCCTTCAAATACTGTATTCTGTCATATAAAACCAAATTTTCGATAACTGGCTGCAAAGAATTTTGTAGTATAATAAAAACGGCCGCTTTTTTAAAAACAGACATTGGCATTTTGCGCCAAAGTAATCGCACTTCATCTAAATCAAAGTTTATAGTTTCAGTTGAAGAATCAGCCGTATTGCTGATAAGAGTAGATTCATTATGTACCAGTTTGAATCCGGTACAAGCGTCCTGAATATAAGTTTCGAAGTTTCTTTCGATGGACTTTGTTCTGACAGCTTTTCTTTTGTTTCTTTTCAGTTTATAGCCATCTGAAAATAAAAACTTTAAGAAAAATAATACGAGGGGCGGCTGATAAGTTCGCGGCCTGAGGTACTGAGCAAAGACATATAACCTCTTTCTTGATATCACTTGTACAAAAACTCTTTGGTATTGTGAATATACTCTTTATTAATTATGGGCATCTTTATTATTTTATCTGTGGAAGATCAAACATCACCATGGCGGCAACTTCGGAGAATTCTCGTAATTTTGAGTATCGTGCTGTAATAAAGTACCTCGTTAAAAAAGGAAAAACTCCGAAAGAAATTTTTGAAGATATGTCATCAGTTTTTCCGAAATCTGGGCCATCTTATTCTATGGTGAAAAAATGGAGTCGCTTATTTCAACAAGGGCGAGAGAGCTGTGAAGATGACGCCCGCCCGGGCCGTCCTGTGACGGTAGTCACCGAGGAAAATGTCCGAGAAATCGAATAAATAGTTCTGGCCGATCGAAGAGTTAAATTGTGGCAGATAGCAGAAGAGGTGCAGATTAGTAAAGAACGGGTCGGAGAAATTATTCACGAACATTTGCACATGCGAAAAATAAGTGCGCGTTGGATGCCGAAAATGCTGACACCGTTCGACAAAGAGCGACGACTACAGACTTGTAAAGATTTTTAGAGTTAGCTGGGGACAACCTTGAAGAAATTTGTGACCGAATCATAACTGTAGATGAGACCTGGATTCGCCAGTACGATCCGGAGTCTAAACAGGAGTCCATGCAATGGATGAAAGCCGGGGAACGCCCACCGAAGAAATTTAAGGTGGAAAAGTCGGCCTCGAAACTTATGGCGACCGTTTTCTGGGATAGCGAAGGTGTTATATTAATTGATTACTTGCCTAAAGGAACTACAATGAATGGTAAATATTACGCTAATTTACTGGTTCAAGTGCGTGCGGCAGTCATTCAGAAACGGCGCGGGAAACTCGCGCGCAAAGTGCTGTTTCTGCAGGACAATGCACCTGTTCATACATCGCGAGTTTCCCGGCAGGCTTTGAAGGATACTGGCTTTTCTGAAATTGGCCATCCACCGTACAGTCCGGACCTAGCCCCCAGCGACTTTTTCCTTTTTTCTAATTTGAAAAAGGAGTCACGAGGCCGGAGATTTTCCAATGATGATGAGATGAAGGCGGCCGTAGAACGCCATTTTGAAGACAAGGAGAAAAAATATTTTTTAAGTAGTTTAAGGGCACTCTATGGCAGATGTGAAAAATGTATTTTACTCGAAGGCGATTACATTGAAAAATAAAAAAAAGTCCTATAAGCTTTTCTTCTATTTTATCCCCCAGGCCGCGAACTTATCAGCCGCCCCTCGTACAATGTAAAGCATCTGATTGCCGTAGCCATATTTACTGTAACAGCTAAACATATTTACAATAAATACAGTTGGAACCGGTTAGAACTTACGTCTATGTGCAAAAAGTTGTAAAACCGCCCTCGCCATCAAATTAAAAACGGAATCATGTAAATTATCTCTCATATGAGTTGGCTGGGCTGCCAATCTCAAAAAAGGCACGTCCATAAATTGAAACCCTTCAAATCTCTTCAATACTTCTTTAAAACAATTACTTAACGGGAAGTTCTTGAAATGGTTTTCTTCTTGTTCCATTTTATGGAAGCAGCATGGCACGATAACCATTGCCCTCGCTTTAGGCATTTTTAAAAACAAATTCATGGCCACTATTGCCAAATCGCCACAAGCATGGAGGCCGGTAATACAAAATCCGTTAAAATTTGGAAACTTATTATGTAGAAAATTCTCAATTTGCCCGTTCGAGTTTTCGTTTATCATATGATTTATGTATTTTACGCTTCCTTTAGAGTTGGGATGGAATTTCACTTGACGTTTCCTGGCTTTATGATAATGCGAATGGTTGCATTCTAAGCCTAAAACTTTTAGGTTGGATGTTTCGAAGATTATTTGGTCCAGGTAGCCCTGAAAAAAAAGTTCTGTCATTAAATTCAAATAATAAATTCCAGTTCAACACTCAAATATTTTAAGGCGGGTACAGTAGAACACAGTTTATACGGGTGTCGTGGGTCTTCGGTCGTTCAGACACGAACAGCAATTCCGATGATTCCCGAAAGTACCTACAATTAAAACCCACGATCAGACTTGTACGTAATAGTTATGATGTGCAAATCAAATCGCGTCTATTTTGTCCATCTCACGCACGTTTGCGTCAACATGGCGTCACAAATGCGTGACGACGACGCGCTGGCATAGTGGGTAGTGACCCTGCCTACGAAGCTAGCGGTCCTTGGTTCGAATCCCGGTAAGGGCAGATATTTGTGTGATGAGCGCGAATATTTGTTCCTGAGTCATGGATGTTTTCTAATGTATTTAAGTATATATTTCTCTATATAAGTATTTATATCGTTGTCTAGTACCCATAGTACAAGCCTAGAGCTTAGTTTGGGACTAGGTCAATTGGTGTGAGATTGTCCCCTAATATTTATTTATTTATAATCATGCTGATTGGTTCCCGCGCTTCGAAAAATTGTCGTCTGCGCAGGCACATCGGTAACCCGTATCAGTTGTGATTTACTGTACTCACTAGCAAGCTGTTAGCGTAGCAGTTACAGTAACGTGCTTCTAGCGGAGAACAGGCTCGCGAGCCGCGTACACGCCACGATGTTACGTGCAACAGTAAAGGTGCGGCTCCACTGAGGCGGAGCTGTGCCAATATTAACCAATAGAAGGCGCATGCGGTCACGTCGAGCGCGCCTTGCGCACGTTAGTTTAGATTCTATTGGTTAATATTGGCACAGCTCCGCTCCGCTCCGCTCATCTCCGCCTCAGTGGAGCCGCAGCCTTCCAGTTACAGCTAGTCTCGGTCTCGGTTATACTTGTTTATTCTTACCAAACCAGAGCCAAAATCCACCACAACATCGCATCCATTTTCTTCACATGCATGTTGCACTTCTTTTGCCAAATAAACAACCTCATGCCTTTTCTTTTGGCTTAAAGGCGCTTTCACTATATCCTCCAGATCACTTACTTCTACAAAATCGTATATTGGTTTGAGCCTTTTTATTTTATCAGATAAATTGCCCAAAATATTTGCGGGTAGCTCAAAATCTTTCCCGTATACGTCAATATCTTTCAAATCTTCGAGATCTAATTGTCCCAAAACGTCTTTGACTAAAACTTCTGTATTCTTAGAACTGTGAAGATATTTATATTCTTGTAGAAACGTGATGTATTCGCTGAAGAATTCTTCAGCATTTTCAAATGATGGCGGCAGAGCCATGTTACCTAAAATGTGAAGAAGAAGAGGTAAAAGAAAAATATTTATTTGCATACCAAAAGATGGAGAAATCTACAGACGAGGTACTACGTGTCGGCTAGGATTTTTACCGTAGATCATGAGTTCACGACACTCTGTTTCATCCAAGATGATTCCTGTGACGGTCATATAGACACGTATTATATTACACTTGTTTCTTTAACTTTACATAATTACTACTAACATTGGTACACACCTATCGACGCCGTTCAGGAACTTAAATAATCAATTGCCTATTTTTAAATACCTACCCCGCGTGTCAGTAATAGTAAATGATTAAAATTACGAAATACGGCTATGACAGGTCACAGGAATCAGGAAACCTCGGTACAACACTGACGACGCGCTGGCCTAGTTGGTAGTGACCCTGCCTACCAAGCTAGCGGTCCTGGGTTCAAATCCCAGCAGTAAGGGCAGATTAGTGTGATGAGCGCGAAATTTTGTTCGTGAGTCATGGATGTTTTCTAAATATTTAAGTAGGTACTAGCGACCCGCCCTCGCTTCGCTTCGGTTTATTTGAGTTTTCTATAACACACGTACATAAAACAAAATGTATTATAGATAAAAACCTTCCTCTTGAATCACTCTATCTACTAAAAAAAACCGCATCAAAATCCGTTGCGTAGTTTTAAAGATCTAAGCATACATAGGGACAGACAGCGGGAAGCGACTTTGTTTTATACTATGTAGGTAGTGACATATCACTACAATTACTTAAGCCATTACATATTACTTACATATCATCATCACTACATAGTATAAAACAAAGTCGCTTCCCGCTGTCTGTCCCTATGTATGCTTAGATCTTTAAAACTACGCAACGGATTTTGATGCGGTTTTTTTTAGTAGATAGAGTGATTCAAGAGGAAGGTTTTTATGTATAATAAATTTTGTTTTATGTACGTGTGTTATAGAAAACTCAAATAAACCGAAGCGAAGCGAGGGCGGGTCGCTAGTTTCTCTATATAAGTATTTATATCGTTGTCTAGTACCCATTGGTGTGACATTGTCCCCTGATATTTATTATTATTTATTAACACTAAAGCTAAATCAAAACTGGAGAAGGAATCTTAAAATTTACTATAACATTTAAATACCACTGTAACACTGAGTCGCTACCTATTACAGTTTATAATGTAGCTCCACAACCAAGGAAACACTCAAGTTATTATAAACAAACTGTTTAAACACCTCTAGTTCAACACAACACAGTAAAAGTCAACACTATACAATAGGAATAAACAGAGGGATATCGGATCGATACGTACAGTCGGTAAGCGAAACGAGCGTCCGTCCGGGGCACAGATTATATTTATCAAAGACTACTATTGTACACTGGATATAGACTGGCAACTCGGCGTTGTTTTCTGTCCGAGTAAAAAAAAAAAAAAGGTTGCTTGTTCTGCCATCTAGTTCATGTTATTTAAACTAATTCTATGCGTATGTGTGTGTAAGCATGTGCTTATACATAACCACATACGTAAGCTATTCTCCACCCCTTTATTCATACAAAATCACAACAGGTACTTAAAGACCAATGATAGTTAAGACACTTGGCACATATTAACTATTATGGCTTTAAACACCGTGATTCATAATGTTGTATGAAAAAGGGGTTAAGTTTGATTTAGAGTAAGTACTGCAAAAAAGAACATATTAGGCGTGATGGCAATGTTTTACATTGAGAACTGATAAACTCGCAAAAACGACGGGCTTTTAATTAGTAAGTGGGGCTACGCCGCGCCGCCGCGCCTAATCATTTCTTATTTGCATATAAATCAGTGATAAGTCAATAATTTTAGCCGGAAACAGTCCACTCAATACAGGATCTCTCAAGATCAATTTATTTTCCAAATGTTTTTTAAAACCTTTTATAACTAATACTCTGTGAGGATCATATATTTAATGGGTCTTCCTAATACTGCGGCCAAATCAACTGGCATCTCTTTTTAACATAAATAAAGAAAGATAACTAGTAATAACTAACTAGTAAGTATTAACACAAAAATATTTTCAAATCTCACAGATGTGGCCGCAGTGTACCTATCTATTTTCAGAGCTCGAGGAATCCAACTAATTACATTGTCATGTAAACATATGAATATGTAAATAAATCATTTATTGCATTTAAGCTTATTATGTTTAGATACACTTGTTTAAAATTATGACGAGTTTTCTAAACAAATTAGCGTACCTAATTAGGATGATGACATTGTTGAACTTAATTTTTCAACTTTTTATTGCTTTCATAAGCTGTTATTCATAATATACAGGTGTTAGGTAACTTATAACTACTTATAAGGTATGAGATCTTTATAGGGCACAGCAACTTACAAACTAGTGAGGGGCTTTTAACTTTCCTATACACACAGGAACTTTACTATACACTTACCCTAGTACTTAATATCGATTGAAAACTGGAAATTATTATAAAACAAAGACGACCTATAGGAGCGACCTATGAATACCTACGTAAGACTTCGAAGATCCGAAAATTGAGATTTTTAGACTGAGCCTTTTTTATTGAGCAGTTTTTACGATCTTGTGTACGTAAGAACTTGATTTTGCCATAAATTTAGTGTAGATTTAATCAATTTTGACGTCGTAATTGAGTATCAATTTGTATGCGGTGGGGTGTTTTCAACGCGTAGTAAGAATGTTGGACTTTACTTTTTTTTTCTGATTTCTGCAGTGGTCTTATTGCCGTTGGTCCCATGTGATGGAAAAAACGTCTAGCCTATTAGATCATAACTAAACTACACTCAACTCTAGTTTAGTGATATCAGTATAATTAACACTTTCATATTAAATATTTGCATGACTTATCTACGTCTAGATGTATGGTTCTAATATTTAGTGTTAAGATCATCATAATATGTAAGTATAGTAACTATGTCTAACGCAAATAAATAAATTTCATTTCACTTCATTTAACAGAAATAAATTGATTGGTTTCAATAGCCTCAAAGACAGTTCTTAGAAATAATGATTTAGATGATGATCAGCCAATTGTTCTTTGAGTCGGGTATTTCGCTTCATCTTCATCTTCAGAGAGGCGGAGAGGCGTCAGTCACTGTTTTTCTTTTTTACATAATGGGAGTTCAGCTGGTCTTCACTGCAGGTTATTATGACAATCTTTTGTTTTTTTTCTAGCTTAAGTATTATTTGGTTTCTATAATCTCACAGATAATACGAGACAGAATCTTTGTGCAGATAAGTAGGTGTTCTAGTTAAAACTGGGACATATTTCTTTGCTCTGGACACAAAACCGCCTCCAAGAATCTCTTGTAACCTAAAAATAATAAAAATTTATTATAATAAAGTACCTCTTGTCTCAGTTCCAAGGGGCGAAAATTACCTACATAGCAAAAATCAAACGTCTCCAACGGCAAAGATACTTTTCTTACCATTTTGTTACGTAAACCTAAACATGATGATAGGGGTGCTTCAACCAAGTCAGCCGTTGGGGTTAATTTTACAACTTTCGAACAAGAACTTAGTGGATTGGTTGCGTATCATACGTTTTGTTTACGTCATAGGTACATACATACATACACATACACACAGACATACATATCGTATTTGGCTCTAAGTATGTGGCTGTCCAAGAAAATCCAAAAGCTAAAGGACTTATGTCCCTAGAGGAAACATATACCTACCTAACTTTATGCCGCCTATATGTAACTTCCCTGCGCATGAGAAGTAAAATGTTTATTTTTGTTGCAACTACATTGAGTCGTCCGCCCCATGTTACATACGGCGACTGCAACGGTGTAACAGAACACGGCAGTCGGCTGAATTCAGCGATCGACAGCTGCAACCGCCTAGCTACGTGATCGAAGTAGGCGGACAGACCTAAAGTAATGTAAAGACGACGTTCATTCGCCGCAGTAGTTTGAAACAACTTCGGCGACCGCATTACGGGAACGACTCAGTGTAATCACCGTTTAACTTTACCTGTGTTTTAAGTCATCGTGAAGCAAAATTTACGGCTCTTGCATTGAATACCCGCAGCCAATTGTGCAGCATCCACTACAACAACGCTCTCGTTCCGCACCATCATCGGTGCCGTCAAGACAAAATTATGCCATTGCGAGAGCTAAAATAAAATTCAGTGTTTTTTAAATTGTTTTCGGGCGAATGTTATAAATTCGAAAATAAAAAAGGTTAAAGTTCAAGTCGTCAAAAACAACTCGGTGTCAAAAGTGGGATATTGATCATGTTACTTCTTCACCTCACCGTCCGGAGTCAAATGGGGGGGGGAGTCGCGGGCAACAGCTGGTGCTACATTAAAACTCTTTAGCTTTGTAGTACTAATAGTACTTGTACTACTACTTATTCTGTGTCAATAGTCTCCTGAGTAAAACCGTCGACAGACGGACGACGGACAGACGGACATGGTGAAATAAAAAGGGTTGTTATTAAGTAGTTTTAAAACAAAGTAAAATTAACACAAAGCCGCCTTCAAAAAGCAATAACTACATACATACATACATACATAAACTCACGCCTTTATTCCCAGAGTGGGGTAGGCAGAGCTACAGAATTTGCAACGACTATAAAAACTTTTTGATAATTCTGTAACCACATTTTGCAAACTTAGGCGAAGATGTTTACCAGTGTATTACTCGTAGTGACAGGTTGCAAGCCCATCGCCTAACAGTACTACATGCCTTTATTACCTTAGTCGGCTTTTACGACATCCACGGAAAGGTACGGAGTGGCACTATTCTAATCCGGTTACCACACGGGGAAATAAATAACATCTTTTAAATGTTAGGTAATAGGTCAGTCCAACTGAAGTCTGCTTTTGGTTAAAAATATTGTAGGACGCCGACTTCAGTTGGACTGACCTAAGCTACCATTTTAAAAGAAGTTATTTTTTGCTTTTGCAGTCGGTGTTTTGTTTTTTAAACTATAATTTTATTTTATACTTTTAAGTCATCATAATTATGCTGTTATGTAGTCCCACTTCTCAATTAATAAGAAACTATAGAACATTTAAATCTCGCCGCAAGCAACGTCGCGGGAAAGTCAGAGTCATATATTTAAACCTAAGTATGCTTCATCATAGTCGCTCAACTATCTTAATCGAAAAATCTTGTCAGCACGCTTGAAATATATACCGTTTAGGAGTTCCGGTGGCCATCTGTGGTCTTCATTATCAGTTCCACTTTACCAAATAGTGCTTTCCAAGAGCAAATACAAGAGTTACTATGAACAATACCAAAATCACTAAAGGTGTGCCTATACATTTTATAGAGTTCCGTTGATTCCTCATAGATTCCATCATCTTAATCTAAGATCTTAATTTTGATAAAAATGGGACCAAATAGAAAGCACTAGCTTTCAAATAAAAAAAGAATCATCAAAATCGGTTCACCCAGTCGAAAGTTCTGAGGTAACAAACATAAAAAAAGAAACACAGATGAATTTTGGGAACCTCCTTTTTTGAAGTCTTTTAAAAAAGGAACACGGTGTTGTTTGTTTGTATTTCACTTCAAATGCACTTACCTAAATATCTCAAGTTTTTGAAATAAATAATATAATATCACATATCATACATAACTTAAGAGCTTTCGTATAATAGCTTTCTAATGTTTGAAGCATTTTATTTTCGGTGACTCAAGTTTGTTCTATCTAAATAAATAATTACTAATGATAAGGTATACTTACTTTAGTTTTTAGTACTAAATAAGTAAATACTACACCTGTTTAAAACTCCAGCGCGATAGTTCGAGACATCATCGTCTCGGTTCCCGCTCTTGTACACTGGGGTTATAATTACTTGCTTTAATAACGCATCAGGGAATCGGTATTACCCCTGAAATTATTAAATATTTAATATTCTGTAATAAAATAAGGTATCTCAACTATGTTAAATCTTATTTAATTTAAATTGTATACGTCATTGTAGAACACGTGTATCGCTGATCGCTATCGTCTATATCGCTAGAGGTGAAGCACGCAGTGCGAGTTAGAGCCCAATGGCAACGCTCTGTGGTTGCCCCAGCTAGGGGATTAGGAATTAAAGTAAAAGTCTCCTGTTTTCGAGACCAAACTATTGAGTTCCAATATGGTGGGTCTACGTTAAGAATAGCGGAGATTCTGTCGCCACCTTCCAACTCCATCATCAGATCACCTCTTAGCTACGATAATATTGCGTTCTCATAGAGTTTACATACCTATGTGGTCCAAATTTTAGCCCATTCCGTTAGCGGGAAGTGGGTCAAATTTAATTTGCAAGATTTGACCCGTACATACCTACATACATTGCAAGTTAAATAAATGCTTGTAAAAATCGGAAATGAAAAGTAAATGGGTATTATTTTGTAGGGATTTTATCAGTTCAGTGAAGCCTGAAAGGCTGAGAGACAGACACATTTTCCAATTTAATCAATAGAACATATTTAATGGAATCTGTGCGTGACCCATTCATGTGAAATACCTTCTACGGTCCAATTATTGCAGCCAGGTACGAAGCACACCATAACACATCATGCAACGTGAAAAATTCTATGAAAAATTCGGAAATGAATTTTTCACTGACATAGAAACAAAAATTTGAACAATGTCAAAAAATGTCAAGACAGTTACTTATTGTGTTGCCATATTGATTCAATACAAATTGTCATAAATTATATATTTTTGCATTTTTATAAACCATAATATATATTTCAAAATAACAAAAGTTAATAAATATCCTTTTTTGTATTATGTTACATTTTTGTTTGGTTCCTAAAGTGCATTTTTTTTAATCCATCAGCAACACTGACATTGGTTTTTTTTCGTATCGCTTACGAAAAAAAACTCGTCATGTCTCGAAGATGGCGCTCAATCATAAGGCGGTCGTTGAAGCGCTTACACCGTTGACCAAGAGTCTATTATTGTTTAATCCACGCGCCATATTAATTATGTCAGAGAAGAATGAAAAGCGAACCATATCAAATGTACTAAGTTGCCATAGCATGATATTTATATAAGGATATGTCCGGCGTCGGAGTAACAATGGCCACAGACAATCAATACTATGGCGAGGTTTGCGGCGGCGCGCTGCGAATCCCGAATAATCCCGATGGCGCCCGAAGCGAGCGCTTCGGGTGTCGGTGCGTCTCCCGAAGCTTGCCGAAGAGCGGCGGACATATGCAAGCATTTCGTCGTTGATCTTACAATACCGCGTAAGTCAAAAATTCAAGTAGTTACAAAATGTACCTTCCTGACGTACGTGCTAAGGTGTACTTTGCAACTTATTTAATTTGTGTTTTACGCGGTATTGCACAATCAATGCCATGTACACTCACCGGCAAAAGTACGCGGCCGCCCGTCCTTTGTTCATATTCATACCACTGCTTAAAAATATAATTTCTCAAACCAGATAGTAGCTTCAAGAATACCATTTTGTTGTTAATTGGAGTGTTCTGTTTCTAATTAAATTCGGTCCAAAATTGACACAAAATGTTCATTTCAAAGGTCGTAACTCTTAGTTCGTAATAATTATTGTTTTGTACGGCTCTTTTGGGATCCTTTGAAACAACTAATGACCTTTAACCCTTCGTCTGACTTGGTTTAGGATCTTGACTGTATAGATGAATTAGCGAGAGCGTGGAATTGCATATTGCGTGTGTTGATAGGCATTCTATATTCGAAATTTCCCTTTTCACGTACTATCAGCATAAAAAGAGGTTTGTAATAAAATAATTATATTTAAGAAGAAAATTCAAAAACAATGTCATTATGAAATTCTAAATATTATTGGGCTGTTTTTATTGTATTGAATTTAGCAAGTGAAAGAATTAATATTATTACTGCTGAGTACCTACTGGGAAAATATTTATCACCGTGTCGAAAGTGAAGAAAATACTTAAATATAGATGTCAAGAAGGGGAAATGGATCGAATTACAGATCATAATATTATTATCAATACTTGTAATATAAATAAATAGCTCAGATGAAGAATTAAATAATAGCGAATGAAAACAGAAAAAGACTGAGCATTGTTTTACTTGTTAAGAAGAGAAATATGATAAGAGAGAGTATGTAATTTCATTTAACCCTTTATAGGGCAAAACTAAAAATAAACCTGAATTCTAGCCTCATTAGATTCGTCCTATTCACACAAAATCCTTTCAATAAAAAATACAAAAAGTATTAGTTGTAAGTGGTCATTTTTAGTTCCAGGTTTTAAAATTGCCCTTTAAAGGGTTAATTAAGAGAAATACTTACGTTATTCTACTTTTCATGCGAACCGTACAACCACTACAAATGCAATTCATCTATACCGTTGTATGTGTGTGATAACTTGATAAGTATCCGTACTAAAGTGATTTAATCGTTTTGTTTAAATATGGGCTTTCCTGGTTTGAAGATAGGGTTCTAAATTTCTTAAAAATTCAATCTTCCATAGATAATATTCAGCTGGTCGAAACCAAATGCAAGAGAGCGTTTAAACTCCGTCACGTGACACTGATGACGTCATACCAGCACAGACGAGGGGAGCAAACTTATGAGTCTTAACACAAACGAAGGGTTAACAAAAACCTTTGCTAACCGTTTTGGACCTAGGTTAATTAGCAACAAAACACTACATGCTACATTAAAATTCGTTCAGTATTTTTGAAGTCACTATCTGAGGCCTATTGCATAATAAAGTACAAGCCTATTAGTGAAAATCCGTACAAAATCACTGATACTATTAGCTTGTACTTTATTATGCAATCCGCCCTTGATTTAAGAAGTTATACTTGTTATCAATATTGTATGGAAAAAAGACGGGTGGGCAGTATTAGTTTCTACACTACCTACCCTACCCTCACTCACAAGTTAAACGGAAGGCACATTGGCTGATTGATTAGATTAGCCTCGTAGTGAGAGTAGCAAATGCTACGGGCCCGGCTACGTCTGATACCTACATATTTCTACCTGGTTCTATTTTATTTAGCACGCTAAATATAACCTAAAAAACCCGAACCTCCTTTTTTTGAAGTCTGTTAAAATCGGTTGCGAATTTTGACAAGCTTTGAGTCTGCAGACTGTTAAAATGCCCCGTAAGGTCCAAAAAGATGGGCGTGCTAACACACGCTAATACTAATTTTTCTATGAAACCATTCTGAAGTTGAAAAATACAAAACATTATTCGCTTCAAAATTTGTTGTGAGACGAAAAAGGATATTTGACAAGAGTGAAATTAAATTGGTTTTTCATTAACAACAGATAAACATTATAAAAATACTAGGAAAACATCAATCTTTTATTTATGTTTTAAGATTTTTAAATTCATAAAATCCCACAATAAGGACACTGTTTGATTGTGACGTCACAAGATAGTAATCCCTGTAAATTCCATAGTAACGGAGCGTTTTTAATGTTTCATAAAAAGAAGCTGATTTGACTTTTGTCAAATACCGTATTGTAAGGAAAGGTACTTTTCTTCGCTTAACGGATTTTTTTTCGAATTCCTAGTTTGTATACAACATACAACGCTTAACAATGGTAAATTTCCTTCCGTCTATCCCACTAGGCCCTGAGACTACTGGCACAAATATTTATATTTTATTTTAATCCCATTAGTCTTCATTCCAGAAATCAATTGGATAATGTCGACGGGGCTCCTTTTTCTGGTCTGGCCCTTCTGGCCTGCTGCAAAACCAACATAACCTAAACCTGGACTTTTGGGACAAAAATATTAGCGCCACTTGTCCCATCGGACTACTGGGACGAAATCGTCTGCTGTCCCATATTATGGGACAGCTCAATGGGACTAGTGGGATAGACGTAACTTTTTGGTCCTCGCCCATGTATGAGGCAGGGCAGGGTAGTGTTCGATTTGACGGGCCTTTGCTGAAGGATTATTGCAACGTTTTGCTTCCTAGTGTACGCAAGGAATAACCGTATAAATAAAATTCTTAACATCGGAATAAAATATTTAATTATAATATTAATATCACTTCACGTAATACTCAGAAATAAATAACAAATTAGAAACATCGATTTTGAAAAGAGTATCTTTATTTAGTTGGGATAGACCATACAGTTTACATTTAATGATTAATGCATTTGAGCCATTTTTCTCAATATTTTAAGAATAATGCACGGACATTCATGTTAAACAAAGAAAGACATACAGATAGAGAATTCGAATGAATAAATGATGGTTCGGTTTTATGGAACAATTTGAAAACCCAAGCCTCTAAGACAAAGAAACTGCAATTTTAAAACCTTGATTAATTTAACAAGCACTATAACATTATCAGCCGTCTAAAATTTTGTTTTTGAAAAGTTGAAACTTTTGTAATCACGAAGCGAATACGATTATATCGATACCGCAATATAAAAACCAGCTTGCTGCTTTCACAATTCCTATCTATATTACTTCCTTTATTGACCCATGACATTACCTATAACACTGAACAAATCATAATGACTTGCCAATATAAACAATTTCCGTAAAATCTTTCAAGAGCAAAGCAACCAATAAATCTTCTTTTTCTATTGTTGGGGTCCACTAATCTTCTCCCAATGCTCTCCGTCTTTGTTCAGTTCTTGCGAAGCGCCTTCTCCAATTACGCATTTGCCAGCCCACATGTCATTAGCCAAGTATTTCTGGCACACGTCAAGTAGATCTTGTTTCGTCACAGCCAGCACACGCTCCCGCTGCGTCTTCCATACATCATACGACAATCCGAAAAGGAAGAGATCTGTCCCCTTCATATATTCCGCTACAGGCTGGTCCATCTGTTGAAGAATAGATAGTTTCGACTCGAACAAGTTCTGTTCGTCAACAAGATGCGAATTTTCATGCATCCATTCTGACGTGTTGTCAAAGACGTCCATAGTCTTTCTGGAGTTCGGATCTCTGTACGAGTAATAGCTGAAAATGCCGTCTAAAGTCAGGGCGGAACCGCCGCCGTATGCTCCGTTCTGTTCCCTTACAATAGGATGTAGGTACTTTGATGTGAGGAATTTAGAAAGGACTCGCAGTTTAGGGTAATCCTGGTGTGTGTAAGACACAGCTGGAATCACTTTCGAACAGAAATTCACGGGGATATTCATAGAGATTTGTATACCCCGATTCTTCTGCGGCATTTTTTCCGCGTCAATCCAATTGACACGGTTGATATCCTTGATATCCTTGCTAAGATCCTTGCAGAAATTTTCAACAGACTGCAAAGCCGACCTATTCGTGTTGCAGTAATGGAATGAGGCTCTAAGATTATTGCCATTAAAGACTTTAGCTGAAATCTCTTTTATTATATTTTCCACTTCATCTATTTTAATATGTTTCTGGATTTCCTGCATTTTGATGACATGGTGTAAACCTTGAAGGTTCTCTTTGCGAGCGTCCACTGCGGAAACAAGCGACCTAGCCGCTTGCATGGCGAAAACATGACCACTATCTATGATCCCACTTGTCAGCGAGGAACAGTAGTTAGTCATAAGCATGTTTAACCTTTCCCTGTTGCTGAAATTGTGTTGGTTAAAGATCTCTTTCCAGATTTCGAGCATCTTTGGTAGGTTTTCATCGAGGCAGTGACTTGAAATGACCAAGCCTTGCTCATACTGCTCAGGTTGGTCGATGTGCTCAGTGACGTGGGTCACGCAAGCCAGTCCTGAAGTAGACTTACTCACGTATTTATCAAAATCTCTGTAGTTATAGTTTTTCGTATCAAACTTTCCTATTATGTAGTTTAAGAATGGCAGTAGATCTCTCTGTGTCTCGTCTAGACTCTCTGTTCCGAGCACTCCCTTGAAGTAGGTAACTCCATTTGTATTGGCTTCTAGTAGCTGCAAAGGTATGCTGCCTGCTAAACTGTGCTTAATGGCAGGAGCTGTTTTGTTTAATGTTATCTGCTCTATCTTCAGACAAGGCAACACATCCAAGTTCTGTGCTTTCTTCTGCTCTTGGCATAACTCAAGGCCTTCATTAAAAATCTTGTCTTTATCTTCCTCTGTTAATTTGTTTGTCTTACTTTTCAGCAATTTAGCTTCAGCCTCACTGAAAATCTCATCAAATTTGGGATTTGGTTGCATCGTCATGATCAGCTTATGATTGTTTAAAATGAAGTACTTCTCCACAGTGTCCTGAATATAACTGGGCCTCATCAGGTTCTGTTTTAGTTGTTTTAGCAACTTGTTCACATTTAAAACTTCTAAAATTGGCCCATTATGGTTCCAGAGAGGCATGATATTGAAAAGCAGATTCAATCCAAATTTAGGAGATTGGTGTTTGACAGAGAGTTCAAACCCATGTAATACACTCTCAATGTGGTCCTTCTCAAACCCTTTCTCAAATATTTGCTGTATTGTTTTATTAACTATGTCATCAACCTTACTGAAATTGGATTTTTCAACATCTCTTAATCCAACAACAAAAAGAGTGTCTCTTATTTGGTTATCATATCCTGTAAGACCATTGTATCCTCCAGAAATATTGGCTTCAATGAGACTTTTGTAAAACGCTGAATTTGGGCCAATAATCATCAGTTCAGCGAGCGCAGTAAGCATAAAGGTATCAAATATGTTGCTGATGTCAGACATGGCAAAACCTATCGCTATTTGGTTCTGCTTCTCAACAGGTCCCCCGTATTGGTCGACTCGGCAACTTATATTTGCATATTTTGGTATTTTCCACCTTTCCTGATTTGGAACCATAGTGTTAGATGGATCCAAATACTCATAAGTGCTCAAGTAAACTTCATTCAAGAACTTGAGATTAGATTCTAACGGAAAATTTCCATATGAGTATATCTTCGCATTACTAGGATGGTAGTGTGTTGCGTGGAAATTTACCAAGTGCTCATGTGTTAATTCTGGAATTTGTAAAGGGTCACCTCCAGACACATATCCATACGTGCCTTTGGGAAGTATAGTGTTTATAAATTTTTGACCGAATAGCGAGTTTGTTTCAGAGAAAGCTCCTTTCATTTCATTATAAACTACACCTTTAAACACCAATTCTGATTTCTTATCTGACATATTAGAGTACTCCAATCGCCAGCCTTCTTGTAAGAAATCTAACCGTGAAAGGTTAGGCTTGAAAACCGCGTCAAGGTAAACCTTCTGTAGATTTCTGTAATCTATCTCATTTTGAGATGAAAACGGGTAGAATGTGTAATCCGGGCCTGTCAACGCATTCATAAATGTTGCTAATGACCTATTTAGCATCTTGAAAAATGGGTCTCTGACTGGATACTTCTCTGAGCCGCAGAGCACAGTATGTTCGAGAATGTGCGGAGTGCCCATAGAATCTAAAGGAGTGGTACGGAAGCCAATTGAAAATACATTGTTTGTGTCATCCCTATCCAAATGTAGGTACTCGGTTTTTGTTTTTTCATGCGTCAACAAGTATGCAGTCATGTTGAATTCTTTTATTTCTTCTATACTCTTGCATGCAAAGCCATGAATCGTTTTCCCGACTTCTAACTTGGATGACGATACTATTTCTCTTTTCTTAAGGATACTGCCGCTTGAGCTTCTCATGGATGTCGAGCGGCTTTTGAGTGCCTGCCATCCACATTTATGGAGTCTCGCGTACATTTTAGCGATCACTAACGCCGTAGCTCACTCTTCCTGCAAATACACATAGCACCGACTGGTTTAAGTGATTCCGGTTACGTAAAATGAATATTGAGTGGTATTACCGAGATTCGTAGGTACGTTGTTATGTTATTATTAGGTAAAAGCGTATGCATAAAATCAACAAATGTGGATAAAATGCTTACTTCGCAAGCTAACACGTAAGTATCTTTAATCATCAAATATTTACGTAAAAAATAGAGGATTTGTAAAAGTCTAGTATGATTTGTCGAAAACAAATGAAACATGACGCAATATCAAGGTATATACTCACATGAAAATTTCAAGGATGAAGTTAATGTCTTCGTTATCCTAAGATACTGATTATAATTTCCCTTGTGAGGATTTATACCATTTTCTATAATATTTAGTTACAAAAATCTTAACCTTTAGCGGCCTATCGGCACGACACGGGGAATAATGACAGTAATTGTCAAATGTTGCCCAGAGGCAAAAATATGAAATTCACATTTGATTATAAATTCTAAATTTTATATTTAATACTGAATACTTAACAATGTAGATTTAGTAATCAATGTAGATTTTGTAAGAATTATTTAATTAAATTAAGTATGAGTTATTTCAACTCTATTTAAATTGTAAATTTAAGAAATTATACTCATACTTATAGTCAATCAAACTATTAGTTTTATTTATTTTGAGATCTGGCTGCACTACACGTTTTGACGTTTCGATCTTGCACTTTTTCGCGTTGAAAGCGTTGGTTTAGACTTTAAAACCAATAATTAAAATACTTGCTTTGGTAAAAGTTTTAAATCTTATTTTGAAAACTATGTCTTAATTAAGTTAATTTAGTTTGAACTATTTAAAATCACTTATCAACACTGATATAATTCTATTGTGATCAAAACGCAGTGTTTTGACGTTTCTTTCTTTTTAAAACACGTGTTATACGTGTGATGGGCTCGCTTTGAGTTCATTTAGTATTTATTAAAAATAAATACAATCAACTCTTCAAAATGAGTTTGTACAACTTTAAAAAAATCGCTGTAGTGCCTACGGCAAAGGTAATCATTGTTAAGGAACCTTGGATTTTTTAAACTCCCATGTTATTTTCTAACCTCTAACGGTGTATTTCTTGTTATTTTCAGGATTTCATCGACATAATTTTGTCGAAAACACAAAGAAAAACACCAACAGTAGTACATAAGCACTATAAAATATCACGGATACGTGGATTTTACATAAGAAAAGTTAAATATACGCAGCAGAATTTCCACGACAGACTATCTCGGATTATACAGGTATGCTTGTTCAAGACGTGATCTACTATTTATTTATAAAACTTATTAAAGCATCGTTAGGTTTAAATACGTTTATTTCAGTAACTTTCTGCATAATTGCGCAATATTATTCAAGTACTTATAAAAAATATTTTCGAAATAAAACATAATTATTGATTGCAATCTTGAGATTGTCGTCTTGAGTATTCAAATGTCTATTGCGTATTAGATTCCACCGTGGCTGTACATGTGTGCCAACACCTTGCTATAAAAAAATTAACTCCTAATTATTTATTTGTCTAACCCTCAGGAATTCCCAAAGCTTGATGATGTGCATCCATTCTATGCAGACCTGATGAACGTGCTGTACGACAAGGACCATTACAAGCTGGGTCTGGGGCAGCTCAACACAGCTCGCCACCTTATTGATAAGTATGATCAGTTTTATTGATAATTGATCAAATGAATTATTTAACTTTTAAAAGTATGCAAGTATGCAAGGTGCAAATGCTATTGTTGTATTAATACTTTAATTTCAATTTGCATAAAGCAAAAGTGATGCTTTACACAAAATTGAATTTTAGGTAACAACCTTGACTTTAATTTAAGGTGGAATAACCAAAAGACCAATCAACCTAAGTTTCAATTCTCATAGAGCATCATTAGAGCCTTATGTAAATTGAAATTAAAATACTCTACATAATGTAAATGCAAAAGTATGCATGTTTATTATTTTTGCAATACAAATGGTTTTGTTTTTTGTAATACAGATATAGTAGATTTTTGTTTGTGTAAAATGGATAAATGCTATCAGACTGTGAAGATTACTTATATTTAAGTTATTGGTAATCATGTCAGATTGGTCTTTGTAATAATTTTTACTACTGATTTCATTGAGTTGTTCTCTTGTTGTTTTCAGTGTAGCAAAAGACTATGTCCGCCTCCTGAAATATGGTGATTCCCTATACCGATGCAAACAGCTTAAGAGAGCAGCGCTGGGCCGCATGGCCACCATCATGAAGAGACAGGCGGCTAACCTGGCATACCTTGAACAGGTGGGTTATCTTTAGATTCTGTTGGGTGTTCCACAGGGCACTATGCTAGGTCCATTGTAGTATTGATGTGCACCTATTATATGGTGACCTATCAATCCACAAAGATTTTCGATTTACAGATATTTTATGTCCTCTATTTGAACATTGAACAGTTTTTATCCTTTCTGGAGTTACAAGGGCTCTAAATTTCTTGTTTTCTGTCTAGGTCCGACAACATTTGGCTCGTCTGCCGTCCATAGACCCGTACACGCGCACCATCATCATCTGTGGGTTCCCAAACGTCGGCAAGTCCAGCTTTATCAACAAGGTTGGTTACATTGTACCTATTCTTTAGTTTGTTAGACAGAGAGAGATAATACTTTAGTTGCAAAACATTCCTGATATAATCTACTAATACTTTTGTTCTAAAATGTGTAAAAAGTGGGTAAGTGAAAATTAATTTTCTTTCTCAAGATACTTAGGTAAATACATACCTTTTCTGTTCACTGCTTATAAGTCATAAGCATTATACAAATGAAGAAAAGAAAGAAGACAAATAGAGTAAATAACCTGTTTGTTTGCAGATAACTCGAGCAGACGTAGAGGTGCAGCCATATGCGTTCACCACAAAGAGCTTGTACGTGGGGCACACCGACTACAAGTACCTACGCTGGCAGGTAAGAGGAAACCACTGACAACTGATGTTAATTTTCTACAGAAATAGTATACAGGGTGGAAAAACCAAACATTCAATGAGCAATTTTTATTTCATTGAAAAGCATTTCTTGCCTAACAAAACCTACGTAATTAATGTTTAAAATATTCTGAAAACATCCTGGTTTCAGTAGAAGATAGCATTTGATGAAATAATACAATTGATATAGTGAAATTCAATAGAATGGTGGGTTACCCTACAAACTCAAACAAAGACCGTAAAAACCACCGTAAATGAGGACAAATCTCTGCTTAAATACTTACTTACTATACTTTTGATTTGTGGCCCTTTAGTATTTAAGCAACGTAATATAGAATGCCTCTATACCTTGCCTTACATTATGTGTGGGTAAGATAACCCCCTATCCCATCCATTTTATGTTACTTGTCCCCAGGTGATCGACACGCCCGGCATCCTGGACCACCCGCTGGAGGAGCGCAACGTGATCGAGATGCAGGCCGTCACTGCGCTCGCGCATCTTCGCGCCGCCATCTTGTACTTCATCGACCCCTCCGAGCAGTGCGGCCACAGCATCGAGGACCAGGTCGGTGTATAGTCTGTACCAATTGAAATCGGCAAATATGTAAACACAACCAAACGAACCAACTTACAATTATTACTCGACTAGCGACCCGCCCTCGCTTCGCTTCGGTTTATGTGAGTTTTCTGTAATACCCGTACGTAAAACAAAGTTTATTATACATGAAAACCTTCCTCTTGAATTATCCTATCTATTAAAAAAAACCGCATCAAAATCCGTTGCGTAGTTTTAAAGATCTAAGCATACATAGGGACAGACAGCGGGAAGCGACTTTGTTTTATAATATGTAGTGATAATCACATGCTTTTAAAGATCAAGTGAGGTCTTCGTAATGATTTATACACTTTTCACATTGAGCTTAAGTTTGGTTATAGGTTATAGGTTGTGGCGATCTCTTTTCCGCATCTCGACGCTTTATTAAATGCGCCTATTTTGCGTGAGGGGTTGGTTGCACTACTTCTGCCAATCCAGTTCCACCAGGACCTTGATATTAAAAAACTATTATTTATATGATATTTTAAATAAAAACACGCTTGATGAATATTTGAGGTTATGTGTCAAACATTACTTATTTTTTTACATTGGCAATCCTTTGCGGCGCGCGCAAAAAAAAAGTCGTCGAATTTTAACGATGGGTATCATTGAATAGGTATTTCATAAACACTGCATTGTCAAGTCGGGTTTTTTGAAGCTTGCTTTTAGTCAGAATTAGGAAGAAGCCTTCTTTTGTCAACATTCGTAGGGGCTCTATTTTACCCAGTAAAATCATATTGCTTAGTTTTAAATCAAAAATATATTAGTACTAAAATTAAAATTATACATAATGCTCCAACCGTGGACGTCTTGCATGATGATGATGATGATGATAATGTCCAGATATCCCTGTTCGAGAGCATCAAGCCTCTGTTCAGCAATAAGCCGCTGATCGTGGTGCTCAACAAGATGGACGTGGCGGCCCCCGAGGACCTGGCGCCGCCCAAGAGGAAGCTGCTCGAGGAGCTGCAGGAGCGGTGCTCTAAGAACCCTGTCAAGTGAGTACCATACTACCATTACATACATACATACATTAAAATCATACCTGTTTCCCAGAGGGGTAGGCAGAAACCACTTCTTTCAACTTGCTACGATCCTGACAAATCTCTTTCGCTTCTTCCACATTCATACATCGAGTCATGCAAAATGCGATAACGTTTCTCTCCACATGAATCGCAATTTTAACGATTTTTGGATCCACTTTAAATGTCGACTAAAATTTCATCGAATGTTTCATTTCAACAATAGCTACTTTTTGCTGAAACCTTATCATATTTAGACTGCGCCGAGCAAACGCCGAGCGTCCAGTGGCGCCCTCATTACTATTATTGTGTTTTCTAATTGACTAAAGAATTTCCTTGGAATCAGACGAAATGTTTTTGTAGCGCAAGTAAAAACACAATTTATGGGATACGTAACAAACTTTAATAACAATTACTCTTTGAGTAGTCAGCTTAACGGGAAAAGGTGGCCACTTTTCTCCGTTAAGTTAATAACTCGAAGGTGAACTATTATTAAACTATATGATATACCGTATAAGTTGTGTTTTCATTTGTAGTACAAAAACATTTCGTCAAATTTCAAGAAAATACTTTAGTTTATTAGAAAACACAATAAAAGTACTGAGGGCGCCACTGTACGGTCACGAGCGTTTGGATTTGGAACCCATGTCAAGAAAAATATGCTTGAAGTCGTCAATGTCATTAGAGATGTCAAGTCATTTGTAACTTTTAGGAAACTCAACCTTATTGTTGTAGAATGTCATATTGACTTGACCTAAGGTGGGTACCAAATTAAATCTCGTGACTGTACTTTGAGTTTTCGTTCGTTTGAATATTCTTGCAACGAGTAGAAATTATTGTTAGATAGCCACTTTAAGAGGGCACTTTTGAATTTGGGTAGAGGTAGCTCAGATATAGCAATAAAAGTAATGAGGGCGCCACTGTACATCCGGCGTACGATCGGCGCAGTCTTAACCCCCGTTTTGTCTCCCGACGGTTAACGAATAATGGTCATCCCCAGCGCGGACGCCAACTCGGAGCTGTGCTCGGTGCCCCTGATGCGCATGTCCACGGTGACGGAGGCCGGCGTGCAGGAGGTCAAGATCGAGGCTTGCGAGCGGCTGCTCGGCCACCGCGTCACCGAGAAGATGAGGACCAAGAAGGTAGGGGGGGAGACTTTATACAGGTAGCCCGGGTGTGATTTATTTATTTATACATACATGCTCAGAGAGTTAGCATGCTGAAGTGGCAATGGGCAGGCCACATAGCTCGGAGAACTGATAACCGTTGGGGAAGAAAAGTTCTCGAGTGGCGGCCCCGCACCGGTGGACGGAGTGTTGGACGGCCTCCCACCCGGTGGTCTGACGACCTGGTTAGGATCGCGGGGAGCCGCTGGATGCGAGCGGCTCAAGACCGTGACTTGTGGCGCTCTTTGGGGGAGGCCTTTGTCCAGCAGTGGACGCCCCCGGGCTGATGATGATGATACATACATACATAAACTCACGCCTTTATTCCCAGAGTGGGGTAGGCAGAGCTACAGAATTACCAACAACTCTAAAAACTTGTTGTTAATTTTGTAACCACATTTTGCACACTTAGGCTAAGATTTACCAGTGTATTAATGACAGGTTGCAAGCCCATCGCCTAACAGTACTATACGCCTTATTTATTTATTTATTTAAACTTCTTTGCACAAAATACAATAAAGTACAAATGGCGGACTTAATGCCCAATGGCGTTCTCTACCAGTCAACCAGTAGGCAAAACAGAAAAAAAAACTAAGGTTGGTGTGAAGAAAAAAGTGTTGAAAAAAACTGTTTCAATAAAATATATACAAGACACGGGTGATCTAAAAGAACAATTAAGTAGAGGTTAACTTCCGTTACTTTGATCTTTTTTTACAAGCTTTTATTTAACTTACAACGTATGTATGTAAGGGTTAAATCTTGCAAGTTAAATTTGGTTCACTTCCCAATCTCCGATGAAGCTGAAAATTTGCATACGCGTTTAGTTCTGATGACAAATAGTTCACGCAGTTTCTGTAAACTACGTGAACCATTTGTCATCCTGGAAGAGATCTCTTAAAGGGATAAGTTCGCCTTTGTACATTCTAATCTAATTCTGTAAATATTGTATTTGATTTTCGGTTTTTTGTACAATAAAGTGTTTACATACATACATACATACGATACAATAATATAGTACAGCTACCATCGAACTGGTCAGATGATGGAGACTCAGGGTGGCCTTAGGACCTCCTAAATTACACATGATAAACCCGACGTGATAGGACTCGTTACAAGTTTGTTAACATTGGTGCTGTTACCCCAGATGATCACTTTATTATTTATTTATTTATTTAAAAATAATTACACAGCATGACAGTTTAACACTACAGCACTGTGAATTACATACTAAATATAAATTAACAACAACAATCAAATTAATAATAAAAACATAATATGAGACATGTTAATATATATATTATTTACACCGAAGAAATGCGGGCATAACTAAGCCAGACATGCGCGTAGGCAATAGCCTGTTAAGGCAGCAAATGCCAATCAGGATCTGATGTTTAGACGTGTTCCGATTGTTATTTATTTGTCCCCCCCAGGTGGACGGCATCCTGAACCGGCTGCACGTGGCGACGCCGGCCGCGCGCGACTCCAAGCCGCGGCCCGCCGTGGTCCCGCCGCAGGCGCTCGCCAAGAGGCAGGCGCAGGCCGAGCGCGCCGCGCGCAAGCGGAAGCTCGAGAGGGAGATCGAGGTGGAGCAGGGAGACGACTATGTGCTCGGTGAGTCACAACTCAGCTCGGTAAAAAAAAAAACTACCTCTATTATGTGAGGCGTTTTTGGCGATTTTTGGACACTCCCGACGCCCCTGGTGAGATGTTGTGAGATTTGGCACAACCCCCTCCCCTAGAGGAGGAATCTCACGTGAGATTTTTTAAAACGTGTGTTTCTAGTGTGATTTTTGAAAAATTTGGCCGAATTTTAGTGAAGAAACATGTTTTACTTGCTTTAACCCATTTTTTAGCAATTTTACCCTGCTTTTTGCAGAAAAAAATCCATGATATAAGCCGATTTAAATAAATATATAATTTTTAATTCAGTGTCCTTAAACTAAAGTTTATACGTCTATGCTTGTACGCAAAAGCGCATTTTTCTCCGTAAGTAAATTTTATAATTTTTTGGAGGAAAAAATCTTTAACTGTAAGAAAAGAAAGTAAAAATATGATCATTGCAGTTCTCCCCACAGATCAAAGAATACAAGTACAGATACCCAATCTCAAAGAGCAAACCGTGCCGTCCTTTGTAGGCAATTCTGTAGGCAATTTTAGTCCCGTAGTTACACAAGTAGATGCCGTATCTGAGCACCACTGCTATAGAATAGAATAGAATAGAATCCTTTATTTCAGGCCGACAGACCCATAACATTTGTTAGTAACAGAGGTACTTAGACTATGTTAATACTACTACCTACTACATTTAACTTATTTATTTATTTATTTTATATATGTAAAAATAGGTTTGAGTTGTCCTACCCAGTTAATAAAAATCGGACAATCAAACCTGCCAGCTATCATTTTCAGGATACTGTTGGGGCTTTTCCTGACGCGACCCATGTGTGATGCGATTTTCTTACGCATGATCGCCAGGAAGCCATCTGTGCGCGACTCCGTAAACATACCTGAGGCGCTGCACCACCTCGGCAGACCCTGCAGTATCCTGAAAGCGTTATTGTATTGCACTCGGAGGGCGTTATAAGCTCGTTTCGTATACTTAACCCACAGGCTGCTCGCGTAAAAGGATTGACTATAAGCTTTAAATAGCGCAACTTTAACCTCATTTGAACATCTCGCAAACCTGCGGGCCAGCATATTGCTTCTCACTGATAACGCCCTACGCTCCCTTTCAATATCTTGATCATCACACAGGTCGTCAGTGATGACGACAGCTATGACGCTGGCAGCCTACCTAATAGTTTTAGTAACATGTTGAGATATCACCAGATGGCATTGACTACAATAAAAATGTGACTTCAAGAAAATTTATGACTTTAAAAAATAATATGTAATCGGCTAAATTGCTATAACCCTATGTATCACATTGTGGTAGCGTTTTATTAGTTCAGAGGAACATCTGCCCTGATTAATGATTGATTCTATGGCGCCATCTAGTGACAGTAACCAATAACACGTAGCAAGCTTGAAAGCTCACAAGAATTGTATGAGATTAATGCAGTAAATATAAATTTTATTGCATTTATTAAATTTACAAAATATACCCTTATTTTATGTAGAGAAGGGATATGTTTGATATAATTAAGATGAAAATTAGTTAATTGAAAAGGGCATGCTTCGATGGTTCGGTCATTTGGAAAGGATGGATGAAAGAAGATTGACGAAAGAGATATACAGATCGAAAGTGAGTGGACGGGTCGGAAGGGGCCGCCCTAGGCGTACTTTTTCGAGTCAAATTTGAGAAATACTGGAAAAGGGCCGAATCTTAAGTACCCGAAACCGACGTGCGTGCATGACTCGATGTATGAATGTGGAAGAAGCGAAAGAAATTTGTCAAATCGTAGCAAATGGAAAGAAGTGGTCTCTGCCTACTCCTCTGGGAAACAGGCGTGATTTAATATATGTATGTATGTAATTAAGATACATTGAATTTATTAAGGTGTAAAAATCATTCAATCTTCACGATTACCGATTCAAATGTTTCGCTCGATACCGGTGACGCCATCTATGAGATTAAAGTAATAATTATACGTTGTTCGAGTTGGGAGGCCATCACCAAAACCAACCCTTAACATTCCTATTTATAACCTCCAGACCTCCAAAAGAACTACACGGATATAGCGGAGGAGGAGCGCTACGACCCCATCCCCGAGTTCTGGGAGGGACACAACGTGGCGGACTACATCGACCCGGAGATCTTCGAGAAGCTGGCCGCGCTGGAGAAGGAGGACGCGCTCATGGAGGAGGCGGGGCTGTTCGCGGCGCCCAAGATCGAGCTCGACGACACCATCCGGGAGATCCGCCAGCTGGCCATACAGATACGGTGAGTTGAGTAAGAACCACAGAATCGGTATTAGTGGGTCATTCTACTTTTTAGCGCATAATAATCATTGGTGAAATTAAAGGCATTTTTAGACATTTTTTTCACGTAAATTTGACTTATATTGAAACTGGAACAACTAAATTTAATAGTTCAAAACAAAACACTTTAAATTTATTGATATTTTATCAGGAAAAGTTGGTAACACAGCGGTAAATACACTTTTTCCATACAAATGGCGGGGACATGCGTGACCACTATGTTACCTACTTTAAAGTTAATTATAGTGACTTTTTAAATGTAGTGATAATTTTAAATGTAAGCTAAGTTGTGTAACTATTTAAATATTAAATTACAAAACCGAGCACTTTAACGTTTTTATAAAAATATTATTTGAAGAGCACTTGTCAAAAAATCGACCTGCGCTTAAAAGTAGAATGACCCTAGTACTGGCGTTTGAACCTCAACTCCAGCCCCACCATGGTACTGAAGTAGCCTGTACCCTACTAAATTACTAAATTTATTTAATTTGATTAATATTTAGAAGAAGAAAAACATTAATTTCATTTTTAGGAAGTCAATCTGGCATTCTACAATATAGGTTGAGTTGATTTGGCATCTTTAATAATATTGACGACTTCAAGCCTATTTTTTTAAACGGGTCACTAATTAACGTTAGTGACACAATGATCACTCTCGAACAAAATCGGTACGAAATGATTCCAAATCGTGCCTTCCCTCTCCGATGTATAACACGTTCTCTTTCGTGTACGCTAGGTTTGCCAGTGTGTCATTCACGTCACGCCTTTGGATCGTTCCATTAAAAGAAACTCGTGTTTTAAGGCTTTACATGTACAGTTGTATGCATTTTTTTATCTACACACAAGAATACCTGCAGTACTACCAGTGCCTATTATATTGGAGGGATCATTTGCATTAAAATTGATTTAGAAAAAAAAACTTTATCATAAATCTTAAAGAAAGGGTTATTATGGAGAAAAGTTATTATTATCCATATTATTATCACTACATAGTATAAAACACAGTCGCTTCCTGCTGTCTGTCTGTCGCTATGTATGCTAAGTTTTTTTAAATGATAGATAGATAGATAAAACGTTTATTTGCGTACTACAACTACTAAATAGAGTGATTCAAGAGGAAAGTTTGTATGTATTATAAATTACTGATTTATGTACGGGTGTTACAGAAACCTCGCATAAACTGAAGCGAAGCGAGGGCGGGTCGCTAGTATAGTATATAATTATATATTTGGCCCGATCGAAGCTGAGCTAGATCCCATGTCTGGCGACAGTCAAAGCGCGGCCCACAGGAAATATCTGGTATATGGTCGCTCGGTGCTCGATTATGGGCCACCGTGCATTACCCATATCAGATACAAAATATAAGTGTTATATCGTTTATATTGTGTTTAAAATTCCGTGATGAAATGACTATTCTTTCTGAGTAGGTAGGTAATTAAATGTCGAGAAAGAAAACCATGTGATTTAGAGTGTTGACCAATCAAAACACGACACAGATACAAAATATATTGAACAGACCAATATCAAAAATCTTTATCATCTGTGGTCGTTTTTGATTGGCTAGTAACGAGTAAGTTACCGGAGTATATTAGAGAATTAGTCAGAATTCAAAAAGCTTTTGTTGGATTTTCAACAAACTGCGTGTTATCTCGTATTACAGTATTTGAATTCCCTATACGTAAAACTATTTTCATCTATAATTTTGCGTGCCCAATTTCCAAACATAATTAAGGTACAGTCAGCATCAAAAGTAGCTAAGCAGAATAACATGCTCAAAATGATCTAGACATGACGTATTCTCTTGACAATAGAGTCGAGTGCAGATCATTTTAACCTCTTCGGTTGCGTAGCTACTTTTGCTGCTGACTGTACCCAATTTCATAATTGTGCTATTATTATTGTAGTTTAAACTTTTCAACTGAGCTTATCCACTTAGGAATACAACTTAGAGCTCGCACTTAAAGCAGATAATAACCGCGTTCGAACTTTAACGTAGATTATCGACTCTATTTCTATTGACAATAGACTACAAAATACACTAGTAGAATAATTGCAAGCGCCCAACTAAGATTGTATAGATACAATGACCATTGTGTTTACAGGTAAGCGGAAGAGCTCAGTACAAAAAGTTTAAACTATACCTATGTTTTAACCATGCATTGATGTGATGTTCCAGCAACAAGAAGGCGGTGTTGAAGGACGAGTCGCGGTTGACGAAGCAGTCCACGAAGCCCGTGATGCCGCGCACCTCGCGCGCGCGCGCCGGCGACCGCTCCGCCACGCGCCTCCGGGGGGAGATGGAGAAGCTCGGTCAGTGCTATACTATTTTTTCTCAAACATGCTATGTAATCTTGTCATAACATCATCAAATAGGAGCCAGTAAGTTAAAGTTCCTGGAGCACTCTCAAAAGTGTCCAGTAAGTAGAGTGATTTTGAATTAGGAAACCAAAAAGTGTCCAGTAAGTAAGAATGGAAAATCCGTAACATACCATATTATTTGAATTTGGAACTATCTGTACAGACCTGTGACAGCCTTTGAAAAGACTAAAGAAGTAGCAAGATAAAGCCACATGAAATAAAAATTAATTCAGACCAGTATATTTTCTCAATAAGGATTTTCACAAAAACAACCATTCAATAAAAAAACGCTTTACTTATAGTTTAAAGAGTTCGTCAGCCAATAGACGCAGACCACTGACACGTAAAAGCTCGACGAAACAGTTCTGATTGGTTGTTCAACGGAGCCACGTGGCTTCCTACATACATACATACATACATTAAATCACGCCTGTTTCCCAGAGGGGTAGGCAGAGACCACTTCTTTCCACTTGCTACGATCTTGACAAATTTCTTTCGCTTCTTCCACATTCATACATCGAGTCGTGCACGCATGTCGGTTTCGGGTACTTAAGATTCGGCCCTTTTCCAGTTTTTCTCCGATTTGACTCGAAAAAGTACGCCTAGGGCGGCCCCTTCCGACCCGTCCACTCACTTTCGATCTGTATATCTTACCAAACGGTACTAAAGGACGTGAAAAGTTGTATGTGTCACACGAGAACAAAGTTATTTGCAGCTCGTGTCTTTGAATTCGTCACGCTCAGGGTTGCAACCTAGAATCACTCGTTACGCTCGTGATTCAATTATAGATCCTTCACTTGCATGGTATTCAAAATTAACACTCGCAGCAAAAACCAATTTTACTCTTTTGTTGTACAAATAACTATTATCCGACATATTCAGAAAGGTTTACCTTGCTGTTGCAAAGGTGTGTACTAGGGTGGTCCAAAAAAGGGTCTTTTTATTCGATTAGACTTTATAAACACCTGTGCAAAATTTTAGTGAAATCGAACAATATTTAGGGATCGCTATGATTTGCAACTTAAATACGCCAAGTATCCACGACAGTTATTTTTCATAAAAATGAGTAGCATAATTTAATGTCACTTTATTTTAAGTGCGTACAAAAAATGTCATTTTTGTTCATTTTATCAAAAAAATCGCCAAATCATAGCGACCCCTTAATATTGACCGATTTCAATCAAATTTTGCACAGAGGCATTTAAAGTCTAATCGAATAAAAAGAACCGTGTGGAGAAAGAAAAAAAAACTTGTTTTTGGACCACCTTGGTGTGTACAGCTCTGTGATAGACAGACGGACAGCGGAGCCTTGGAGTTAAGAACCCTAAACCATTATTGTGTAATGGCAGAGACATTTTACTTTTTAAAACCATCTTTGGACTACGAAAACTAACTAAACAGCCAAACATTCGTTTTGGAGATCGCAACACCCTCATGGCGTATTGGTGGATCTTTTGAACCCCATAATGTTGATTTCCTATAGTTAAGACTGCGCCGAGCGTACACCAGATGTACAGTGGCGCCCTCATTACTTTTATTGTGTTTTCTAATAAACTAAAGAATTTTCTTGAAATTGGACGAAATGTTTTTGTACTACAAATGAAAACACAACTTATATGTATATCACATAGTTTAATAACAATTCACATTCGAGTTATCAACTTAACGGAAAAAAGTGGCCACCACGCTGACTACTCAAAGGGTAATTGTTATTAAAGTTTGTTACGTATCCCATAAATTGTGTTTTTACTTGCATTACAAAAACATTTCGTCTGGTTCCAAGGAAATTATTTAGTTAATTAGAAAACACAATAATAGTAATGAGGGCGCCACTGGACCCTCGACGTTTGCTCGGCGCAGTCTTAAATAGTTGGCCTGATCGAAGCTGAGCGACACGTATGTGTCGAGTCAGTCAAAACACGGCCTGACATGGAAGCTCTGGTATATGGTCGCGTGATGTGTTTATATACGTGATCATGCATTACCCATATCAGATACAATTATATTTACAATATTACTTCGTTATTTTTTCGGTGCCTTACTTTACTCTTGAATCACCGACATTTCATAGAATGATTTGATTTGGTGAATTTTCGTTTCATTATTGTGCAGGAGTTATAATTTTTTGGTCACAGGTCTAACCCACCCTTACTTAGGTAGCCATGCTTTTAGATAACCTAAAAACAATGAGGTTATAGAAGAAATTAGCTTTTGTTGAAATGAAATTCGATGAAATGAGTGTTTGAAGAGGGTCTCGTGTTACTTGTGTATAAATAAAAATGAAGTAGTGTCGTGTGTAGTGAAGTAGTGTAAACTTATCTTGAGAATTGCTCGGCAGATTTGGCTCTTTTTAAATGTTAAAACAATGGCTAAAAACTGCGGATGTGACCAAGTTTGCCCTATCAGTTATTAAAATGTAAAATATACATTTTACTAAAAAAAAAAAGAATCATTTTCACGTACTTTTCTTGAAAAATTTGTACCTGGCGACCACCCTACTAATAATAGTTATTGTGAAAGTTTGTGTGTTTGTTACTGCTTCACAGTGCGCCGTTAGACAGACGGATTTGAATAAAATTTGAAATGGAAACTTATACCCCGGATTAACATGTACTCTAATTTTATCCAGGAAGATTGTTTTTTTTTTATTCATAATATGACATCCTCCGCAATGACGGTCTCATTCGAAGCGCTTGCAGATCCATTCCGCTCATTCCCGAAATACCAGAATTTTAAAATACCAGATTCTCAATATACTTGAATCTCAAAAAATAACATTTGAATTTCGGTATCGTTGATTATGCTTACCTAATATTTCTAAGCTGGTGATTTGGGAATCTGGTAAACAGAGTAGTCTGGTATTTTGGGACTGAGGGATCCATTCCATATTACCGACGTGTAAAAGAGCTCTCATGTGGTCAATTTACTAAATAATTATTGTGTTTTTTTTTAACTTAAAAGAAAGTTTTTAGTATACATATTATTAACTATATTTGTATTTTTCAGGTGTGGACATGTCGGAAACCAAGGAGGCCCACTTCACGCGCACCCGCACCCGCTCCCGCTCGCGCTCGCTGTCGGCGCCCGCCGCCAAGAGGGCGCGCACCGACGTGTCGCGCGGCCGCTCCGTGGCGCGCCCCGCCCGCGACACCGTGGGGGTCAAGGACACGCAGGTACGGGGGTCACTACTCTGCCTTATAATAAGACCCCGTTATCTAACACTCAGTTTGGGGGCACGCTAAAATAGTGATGTTGCTTCACATCATTAGTTAATTCATTTACTTATAAATAGTTAATTTATTTGTAAAAAAAAATCTCCTTTTGTGGAATAAATCAGCAAAAAAAACTACAGAGCATTACAAAAACCTACAGTTTTTGCTAGTTATAACTAGTATTATAGTCTGTAACAATTGCAAGTGGCAAATATGTAAACAAATTAGTACTGTTTGACACGTAACCCCAAAAATTCATTTAGTGTGTTTTTATTTAAAATATCGTACAATTAATAATTATTTCATGTAAACTTAATAATAGTAATGATTAAATGTATAAATTATTGCAAAAATCTCACTTGATCTTTAAAAGTACTACGTGATAATCGAGTAATTATGGTACCTAAATGGGTTCGTTTGGTTCTGTTTACACTCTTGCGTATTTCAATAGACACAGACTATACATCTGTAGAAGTCGATAAACCGTTGTAATTTTTTAAATATATTTTTATAAGAGGGCGACGAAGTTTGACTTCATTTAATTTGGAATAAATATTGTTCATTTATTATTTAAAAAAAATGATCGATTCAGATTATCGAGATTGCCCCATCACTTGCTCCCAAACTGAGCGTTAGGAGATTAATCATTCGTGAACGGCTGACGCATGCCAATGTCGTGACGATGGCATAAAGTGGACTTCGAGTAAATTTTGATTACGATTAATTAAAATGTATCCAGGTTTTGTTACTTATACGATACATCGGTTCTTATTATACTTATTATTAAGTAAAACACTCCAATAACTTGATGATTGTTGTCTTCAAATTCTATTCATATCAAAACTAAGTCAGGTAAAGATAAAATTCCGGATTATACTTTTTTCAAGAAGCTCGTGTCTCCAAATAATAGTGAATTATAACACCACACTTCGGTATTTTACCCACCAATAAGGCCTCATCATTTCCCTAGGTCTACTGGTTTAGATTGTGCTTTGTCTGTCCGGCAGTCAGTCACGCGAAAGCTCAGTATTTGTTTGATAATTTAATAATGATTTTAACACGTCACCATCCCTCTTCAGATGCAAAAGCGCGCGCGCAACATGGCCCACGTGGCCATCGCGAAGAAGACCAAGAAGATGGGCCTCAAGGGCGAGGCCGACCGCTTCATCGGCACGAAGATGCCCAAACATCTGTTCTCCGGCAAGCGGGGCACCGGCAAGACCGACCGGCGATAACGCGTGTACACCTAGTCATAGTTATGGTTATAGTGTGTATGAGGGGAAGAGATATACGACAGATTCAAAAGTGTTTTTGTTTTTATTCAGTTTTGGGTGCATTGGTAGTTGTACTATTTTTCATGACCCTGCTTGGAAGACAAAACAGTACTTATATCAAACAGGCCAGCAATATTTTTGCCTGTTCGTTTGCTGGTAGACACATTGTTAAACTTTAGTTTACGCAGGAAAAGGGGGACCATTTTCTGTATCACCTACTGAACGTGAATTACCTACGGTTATTCAAAACTGAAGAAATACGAAGTTAAAACACGTTTGCAACGCCGTCACTATTTAGGAGTGACATCTAATTGGCTTGAGATGAGCAAAAATTAAGATTCAAATTAATCGAGATAATGGTCTCCAGATGTCTCTGTTTTCTATGACTTAGATCAGTTTATGAGCCCTTACAAGTGAATATAGAATAAAATAAATTTGAAATTTATTGAGGGCACTGCTCGCCTTGACAGAAATAGAACCATTTTCGTCTGCATCGTTACATAACAGCTTTTTGTTTAAGAAAAAATGCAGCATTTCTATTTTATTGTAAGACGTTAAAAATATTTATCCATGAATAAAAGTTGTACAATAAATTGTTTTTTCTTGTTTTCCTGTCCACCATGCTTGTTTTAACCGGGTTACTATCAAAATTCCCTTTTCGCCAAATGACAATATAGCTCAAATGTCTGGATTGTGTAATGTCTTTGTTGTTATATAGACGAACGCTAAATGGATTTTTAGCAAAACGTCTGGATCTTAGAATGTTACAATTTACAACCCTAGTAGCGAAACGTCTTTATCATAGAATGTCTTTATTACTTAATAGACATAAACGCCAAACGGCCCGTTAGCAAAACGTTTGTATCTCAAAATGGCGTGTTGATATGACACTTGATAATTAAATTCAACAAATTTTACTTTCGACGAATTAGGTATTGTTACTAAGGGCCGGCGCTGACTGCCGGCACGGCACAGGATGGCACGGTAAGTTGTGCTGCAGCATTCCGAAGGATAACACGGCCTTCCGCGGCATGCCGTGGCATCCTGCTGGCATGACACGGCAAATTATGCTGTGGCATCCCGAAGGCCGCTACGGCATTCCGCGGTATGCTGTGGCATCCTGCTGTCGACCCAGCCACTCAAGCAACAACAATAGGGCCGGCGCTGACTGCCGGCACGGCACAGGATGGCACGGTAAGTTGTGCTGCAGCATTCCGAAGGATAACACGGCCTTCCGCGGCATCCCGTGGAATGCTTAGGCACGTTCTGTCCTACCGCGGCCTCCCTCGGCATCGTTGTGTCAAAATAAAGTAACATGAATTCTATACTCATGGTAATAAGATTAAAAATAGTTATATCAGTACCGAAATCCTTTGCCATGACACGCCGTGCCATGCCGGCAGTCAGCGCCGGCCCTAACTCGATCTGTGGTCATGACAATCAACTAATTTTACTTTCGACGAATTAGGTATTCTAATTTTATGGACTTCTTTCATTTCCAGACGTTTTGCTATTAAGTCGTTCTGTGTTCATGTCAATTGACTAATTTTACTTTCGACTAATTAGGTATTTTAATCATACCGACCATTTATATTTCCAAACGTTTGGCTACTTGCTCATTTAAATACTGAGCCGTCCTGCTAAATTGACCCTTTGCTGACTGAGTATTCTACGTTTATGTCATTCAGCTGAATTGACTCTTTGCTGACTGTGTATTTTACTGTTATGTCATCTAGCTGAAACGGTCCTTTGGCGAAAAGGGAATTTTGATAGTAACCCTTTTAACCTCCTGGGGCCTAGTGTCATTATATAAATGACATTAGAAAAAAATATTTGAACGTTAATTGATTGACACAAGATTCATAGTTTGAATTAACGATATTTAATCTGGGCCCCAGGAGGTAAGCGTATGCATAATTCAACATGTTCCTTACCAAATAAATTCTGTTTAACGGGTTTTATATATGCTCGGTCAGATATTTTAGAGCATCTCCGATTTGATCTACACGTTCGACGCCGGCAGCGTTTCACCGAGTCCTTAAGCTATGCCGGGCGAAATTATCGTAGTCACGTATTTGTGTCACTGGCATAGGAGTACGAATAACATGGTCACAAATACGTGTCAACTGGCATAGTTCATAGATAAATTAGTAAAATGCGTTTTTATTTTATTTTGCGGCGTCAATCGTCTCTCTGACATGTAGAGGAATGGTGCTAGTGCTCGAAAAAATACTGCTAAATATTTGAAAACTCACAAAATGGAAGAAAATTGAACTTTTTTACTCAGTGTTTCTCAAACTTTAGTGCTAATGAACTGAAACTAAATTATTATGTAGGTGACATAGGCCATTGGTAGCGACCTTTTGACGGTCGGTGACCACTTCTGGATTTGACCACTGCTGGATTTGGCCACTTCTGGATTTGACCACTTCTAGATATGACCACTTCTGGATTTGACCACTTCTGGATTTGACCACTTCTGGATTTGATCACTCTTGGATTATACCACTTCTGGATTTGACCGCTTCTGGATTAGATCAAATGTCAAGTGACGTCAAACATTTTTTTTGAAAGTAAATTTGAAAGTTTGAAAAAAAGTTGTACGCCGGATGATGTTGAGGATATTCCCCAATTCTCGTCTATAAAAGACAGTCTATTCGCGGCCCGAAAAACATACTTGCAATCAAAGAAACTAAATTTCAAGAAAATTTAAGACGTATGTGTTCCATGGGGTTTGGGCGAAGGATTTTTAATTTGTGAAGATGGAGTTACGGATAAAATAATAATTTCTTGTTCGAGAATCGCAAGAAAGATAATTAAAAATGTTGATACGAAAAAAACTTATTTTGGTGACGGGACCTTTCGATGTGTGCCTACTGTATTTTATCAGACTAATCCGCCGCTGTCTAATTATTGTACTTGCCATGTTTTTGTCGATTTGTATCTAAACCAGTGTCAGTTTGTGTTTTTTACTTCATTATATTCAGTTCATCATGTTTGTTTTTTTACTGTATTTGTATACTGATAAAATACATTAGGCACACATCGTCTAATCCAGAAGTGGTCAAATCCAGAAGTGGTCAAATTCAGAAGTGGTCAAATCCAGAAGTGGTCATATCTAGAAGTGGTCAAATCCAGAAGTGGCCAAATCCAGCAGTGGTCAAATCCAGAAGTGGTCAAATCCAGAAGTGGTTAAATCCAGAAGTGGTCAAATACAGAAGTGGCCAAATCCAGCAGTGGTCAAATCCAGAAGTGGTCACCGACCGTCAAAAGGTCATAAAATACTTGATACCGATATTTGTTTTATACCCTGGCAAGTTTATGGATGGTGAAAAAATACACCAAATTAAAAAAAAAACTGGCACCTCGCAATAAAATTACTAACAAAAAAAAGGCTGATTGAATTTGAAAGATTGTACCCTTAAAAATACTAAATATCTAAAATATGCTATTTGGCGTCTTAGTTTCACAGGGTATAACAACGAATTAACTGTTAACTAATTTCCAATAAAGCAGTGTAAGTTCTAATGAAAACTTTGAGAACCGCTGAAATGTGTGGAAAAAATGACACAGATTTGTGTCATCGGCACTGTATAAGGGTAACTTTTAATAAATTTCAAAAACTCTCAGGTTTTGGTACCAACGCATAATTCGATTTAATATTTAATTAACATAACAGTACATTCAATCTAAAAATTTTAAATTGGAAATTTATTGAGAAAAAGGCGTAATAATAAAATCACACATATGTGTAGGCATAGGAGTAAGAATTTTTTGATCACAGATATGTGTCACCGGCGCCGAACGTGTTAATGTGTTTTCCTTTGAACCAAAATAAAATCCAAACCTGTTTTTTTAAATGCCTGAATTGCATTTATTCTTGTACTATGAAGACTACATACACTTGGGAGCAAAGAAATCGAGCCACTTACAGTTAGGCCGTTCTAAGAGGGTCGATTTGACAGCTGTCATCTTAGTACAAAATATAATCTCAAACTCATATTTTGTACTCAGATGACAGCTGTCAAATCGATATAAAATTCCTCGATTTCTATGCTCCCAAATATACATACAATGAGGAAATACATTACGCTTAATTGAGTGGAACCCAATAGTTGAGCGGTGGAATAAAAGGCAAAGTGAATGACGCTCGAACGAGTGAGATAACCTAAGTCGTCTAATATTATAGGGTAATAAAAATAAAACACAAAATTAGCAAAATGAATGGCACATTTATATTTAATTATAATTATTCATTTTTATAATTAGACCTTTGTTGTTATTTCATATTTTAAACTATGCATTCGGAACCAAATGCTTCACGTAGTGTCGGGCGAAAGTAGAGTCTCCAGGACGGCACAGCGGCAGCGACAAACAGAACTTAAACTAACCTAAATGGAAGATAAGTCAACTAAACTAAACTAAAGGAAAGCTAAGCTAACTTGAACTCTAATACAATGTCGTAAGACCACCTCGCCTGCGCCCGACACAGGCGGTTGTGTCGATTCCAATTGTCTTCATACGCAGTCAAAACAGACCTTACCAACTATATAATACATTCGTAGCGCCGCTTCAGAGCACTCTACGTGTCCCAACTATTAATTGTATACTATCCTCATAATTTCTTACTATTTTAGTACAAATTATAATCGCGCGTTGAGAATTCTGAAGCGACCCTGCCTGCCGCGACCCGGCACAAAATATTCATAATTATTAATAATTTATTATGCTTAAATGATATCAGCCAATCGACGTTAACAAACTGACCGAAATATTGAGCGATGTATATTTACATTATGCATTTTTTTCATTTCATCTGGGACTTCAAACACATCGGGGATATAATCGGTTATATACCACATATAATATTGTCATATAGGCGAGTTAATTTGGATAGAAATTTATCGTAGGTCAAAAATTATATGCAACTTAATTATATAAAAAAATGCTTGTCTTATTTGCTTAGTAGATTTTAAATAAAATAACTACCGTCTTGCAAAAAAACAACTTAAAGTAAAAAACTTGGAAACCTCAATAAAAACAATTACAAAAAGTAAGTAAATTAGCATTATCATTGATTTTACAAAGTCACAATATATTCTATGTCAATATTTATCATGTCATGTACCTATCTGACACGTTTTTTATTTTATTTCACGTGGTATATAACTAATTACAGTGTAACAAAAAGGGCAACTATCTTTTAACTATATCGATACAAAGTTGCCAAGGTCATTTCGCGTTAGCTACCGATTAAAACTAAAAAAACGTGTATAAAAAAATAACTACTGACGTAGGTCTCCCTGAGAGCGACATCACTGGGGGATAAGTACGTGCTTAAGTTAGCAGCCAATATTACATGCTCGAGCAAGCATGCACGTAACATTACAAAACAAATGTCATAACGCACCTTCGAACGCGATTTAATAATCACGTGAGGGAACCCCGAGTACATTTCAGATTGTAATTATTGTCTAGCATTATCTTTTGGGTGAGCAGTGGTGAAACTAAAAACGCCCGAAACGGTTGAAATTATTCGGCCTAGAACACGCATCTTTTAAAGGAAAATGAGTATTGCAGGCATCTTAAATAGACTCGGGATTCCACTTAAAACCTACGCTTATGGCAGCGAAAAAGAACATTAAAATTGTAATTAAAAATATCTTTTTTCAATAACCTATCAATTACACTATATATACGCTATAGGCTAGTATTTTACAAATTCTGGATTGTCTTTGGGTAGACATTTTAAATCTCATTTCCCTGCGGAGTGAAAGAGAACTGCCCGGCTCTCTTTCTCTAGGTACGCCACTCTGGGACACATGCTTTTGGCCTCTTTTATTTATAATTAACCTTCTTAGCCTGCATGACACATATGATGCGCCATACATCCTTGGGAGCTAGATAGGGAATTACATTTTCAACAAAAATAAAACATAGCTACAATACCAGAAAAAAGTTCATGCCTTTACAAAATTTCATAAGTAATTTTTCATACAAGATTCGAATGATCTCAGGGTTGCAATACGATATAATTAGACATTTGACAAACGCGCAGTCTTGCTGCCAACATTACAAATCATTAGGTTGCCAGATGCAAAAATATAAATAAACGATTTGTTATATACTTTCTAAATAAATCATGTCGCAAAGTTTATATGAAGTTAAAAAATGTAATGCAAAATTGCCACTACGTACATTTACTTAGCGAAACGTTTTATTGTGTTATTATTTTTGCACCTGGCCACTTAATAATTCACATAAATGATTTGGTGACGTCACTGAATAAAAACAGTAAAATACCAACGAGGTAACTATGTGTGTTTTACTTTCCCAACATAAACTGGTACACAAGAGCGACAAAAGAATATAATAAAAATATCAATCAACATAAGACAATCCCATAATTTACATTCCATTTTAAAAGTATCAAAAACACTTTATAAAAATAAAAATAACATAAAATAAATAGAAAATAAAATCAAGTGTTATGATAACTCGTCAATGTAAGTAATACATTCTCCGATAGACGATCACAAAAATGCGCATCTTAAACTAGAATAAAATCATCAACATATAAGTCTATGCTCAAAGAATTAAATACCGGTATAGCCTCTGATCCATACAAAGTTGACTCAAATTTGGAACTCCGAGCACTGAATACCTAAGGCATGTAATCCACACATAGTTACCGTGACGGAACCAAAACAAGCCTATACATCTAACCCCTAAAAAATTCAACCCAGGCTCAAAAACACCAGGTTTCCAGGAGCCATATCTGAATGTATCCTTATACATGATCTCAAAACTATGGTAAATAAAAGTTAAAATCCAAGTTCACCGTTAGAATTTGGCGGGTCCTAGCCCAGGCTTATAAATCCAGGTGTCCCCAGGTCCCCGCGCCGGGGTCAGTGGCCGCGGGCGCGGGGCGGGGGCGGGCGCGCGCGCTATTGCGGCGGGCCCGACGGAGGCTGCCCGGGCAGCTGGCCCATGCCCTGCAACACACATACAACATTTTATATTTCGCACCTTTAGAATTATAGTGACCTAATTCAAAATTGTCAGCGTTCGACTTCGAGTCATAAATTTAGACCTAACTCGAAATCCAAAATTTGCTAATTCTAAAGATGCGATTTATTTATCTACATCCATATCGAAACTAGAGTGGAGTGGGATCCATGGAGTCGCTATTTCCTATTTATTATGATACACACACCACTTTGATTTTAACCTTCAGTATTTTACATACATACATACATTAAATCACGCCTGTTTCCCAGAGGGGTAGGCAGAGACCACTTCTTTCCACTTGCTACGATCTTGACAAATTTCTTTCGCTTCTTCCACATTCATACATCAGTATTTTAATATTTTAAAATGAATATAATCTTTACCGCAAAACCAATTTCAATTAATTTTGGTATGGAGGATATCTGCTGTGATAGTGTTATAAACAAACAAATATTAGTAGGTATAAAGTAACCAAACAAAAATGTGTTTTATTGATTATTAAATATGACCATACTATAGGTCAAAATCAAAGTATCATGTAGTATAAGTATAATATAATAAAGAAATAGCGACTCCATGGATTCTAGAACAACGATATGCCATCAAAAGTTCTAACCCTAATCATAACTTTAAAATATGTTCAGAAACGATAAGCAAATGCCCTATATTAAGTAACTTGTGTCTTTGGTTGTACTTTAATGTTAACATTAAAGTATTACATGTCATTCAATCATATACGGTTATCACTGTAGTTGCATCTTAATATTCACTTTAACCCTTTAAAGGGCAATTTTAAAACCTGGTACTAAAAATGACCACTTACAACTAACACTTTTTGTATTTTTATTTGAAAGGATTTTGTGTGAATAGGAGGAATCTAATGAGGCTAGAATTCAGGTTTATTTTTAGTTTTGCCCTATAAAGGGTTAAAGTATCGGTGACCTATACTTGAATGTGAACGCGCCCCCACATTTATTAACTTGAAAAGTTGAAAATTTTCATTGTTTCGAAAGCCATGCTACGCTGGACTTATATTAGATTATATGGATTATACGACTATACGTAAATTCGTTTCGTAAATGAAAAAATAGCGTGCGAAATTAACAAAATTCAAAATTTCGATAAATCGAGAATGTTGACTTGAGAGTAATGCATGTACTCACCGGCATGGGCTGGTAGTGGTGCAGCGGCGCGGCGAGCAGCTTTGGCGCCTCCTCTGCCTTCTCCTCCTCGCGCCGCTTCAGGCACGCTGCCTTCGGGTTTAGGTTACGCTCTGGAACATACATACACATACATAAACTCACGCCTTTATTCCCAGAGTGGGGTAGGCAGAGCTACAGAACCACCAACAACTCCAAAAACTTGTTGATAATTCTGTAACCACATTTTGCACACTTAGGCTAAGATGTTTACCAGTGTATTAGTGACAGGTTGCAAGCCCATCGCCTAACAACACAACGATATTTATTACATACATACATTAAATCACGCCTGTTTCCCAGAGGGGTTGGCAAATACCACTTCATTCCACCTGCTACGATCCGATTAACACATAATGTAAACGACATTCATGAACATTTCTCTTTTTTTTTTGCCACTGTTAGTGACATCACCAGATTAAAAAAAAAAAAACAAACTGGAGATGTCACTAACAGTGGCAAAAAAAAGAGAAATGCCCTCATAGACTATACAGTGCGATAGTTTTTAGAAGGTACTTCGGGTTTGTACTTGTCTCTCACTCGCTTTCATGCGCTCTTATTAAGAGCAAGAGAGAGTACAAACCCGAAGCACCTAAGTGCTTACAGACTAAACATTGTCTCTGTTTAGCTATGTATACCTACTATATGTATTGCGCAATGAAGCTAAAACCCTGACAAGTTGTATACTGACCTTGGGAAACTTGGTTTCTAAAATCAATTTGTATATGGCAATAATAACCTAATTTATGTCACTAATTTACATTGGTGACCTTGACCTCCAATGTATAATAATGACCGTGACCTTAAAGGTATAGTGACCTTGACCTTCAAATTATATTGATGGCCGTGACCTTCAAGTCGGACATTCAATGTGTCAATGTGTGACAAATTTACAAGACTTACCTCTGACTTGCTGTTCGAGCGTCATGATGACCTCCACGGCCATGTTGAGGATGCCCAGCTTGGTCTGCGGCTTGTCGCTCTTGAGGTGCGTCATACACATGCGCCCGAGTTCTTTTAGAGCCTCGTTTATATCTCGTATCCTTATCCTGGAAATATACAGAATCAATATTAGTATTTTAAAAGGTTTAGATACAATTTATTAACCGTGTTCCACGATATCGTTCGCTATTCCGATATTTTTGATTGATTACGAGATGTCTAGTAGATAATTGAGGCCAATGCTTGTCGGCAGATAAGGTAACCAACGATCTTGTGGAACAGGGTGCATACTCCCAAACAATTGCACCTAGAATTTTCTTATAACATTAAATAGCAAGAAAATAAATGTTTTTGAAAGTAGTTTTGTAGTCGCAGGCAGTATGTAAAGTTTTAACGCCTTGATAGAATGAAATCTGGAAGAACACTAATAAAAGACAAACTTAAACACATAACTGGTTATTTCTCAGCCTAAAACTACTAATTCATTTATTTACTGTAAAGGAGACCAAATATTTCTTCCCGATATTTTCTATACGCGATCTTTAAAACGGTCTACCACTCGCAGTTGTTTCTGGTAAGCTATCTCTATAAGCGTAATGCTAGCAAGCATTTCAGAAGGTCGACCAAAGATCTAATAAGGGTCGCAGGAACAGCAGGCAGGCGTCTGCCCAGCAGTGGACGTGTTTCCTCTGACATGATGACGTTGATAATCTGACAGTAACCAACATATGTTCAAGCAAGACAGACTGTAGATGGCGTCGCTGACACCAGTCCTTCCGTGACCACGGCTGTTGTAACCCAGGGATTATTGACGAGGTAGGCGTAACTGTCATTATTATTAATACGGTGTAATAACGACAGGTGACATATTAGTGTAGGTGGGGTTTATCATAATAGAATTCCGGTGGTGAAGCAAAAATTTACTCTCTGTAATGTATACAGAATTGTCACCTTTCGTTTATCATTGTCATAATAAAATAGGGGTTTGTTTTGACTTTAATATGCTAACGTAATCTTTGTAGTCATGGAATAATTTATTTATCGATATCGATTTGTCGATAAGTTAGAAAAATAATTAATGTTACAGCTTGACCAGAAAAATAAAAAAAACTAACGCGACCTCATCGCGGGCGGTGTTTCGTGAATTGCAATAGAAATGACAGTTCATATAATTTCCGCAATATGGATAGTTTTTTTATTTTTCTGGTCCGGCATTATATTCTAATTCAACTAGACTATATCATACTTAATAGCCTTAGAGCATTTAGTATCTGGAAGTTACTCTTTTCAGCAAGCTGTTTCAGTACACACAAATCTTTTCATAGTACAAAACTGAACGACTCTAGATAATAAATTCCATACGCCTATACATGGACGGGTGGTTTATTGCAAGGTTCCTCTAGTTACACCACGTCGTCCCACTCGCACTCACCGTTCCCTGGCATTGTTGGCCTGCCGCCTCTCTCGCTCGCGGGCCGCCTTGGCCCGCGGGTCGGTGTCATCATCGGCGTCGTCGGAGGAGCAGCTACGGCAAACGTATCGTGAGGACGCGCTCGCTACTTACATCACTAGAGCGGTTCACTTTCAAGAGGTCTATTAGCAGTATAATTTAAACGTAACCTTGACCTTGAAACTAGCGAAACAATTTGAGTGACCTTGACCTTGAAACTACAGAACATAATTGTGTGACCTTGACCTTTAATTAAAAACTTATTTGATGTTTATTTTTACTATTAACTGGCAAAAAATTAGTAACTTTAGAGGTTTCTTTACTGATATAGAGATCTCTTGAGAATGTACCGCAATGGCTGAACCATACTTAATCTCTAATTACTATACTAACTTAATATCTATCAACCACCTCTGGATATCTAAATAATTGAGCATTGAATCTCTTAACCAAATGAGATCTAATATGAATACTATGACTATTAATCAAGAGGTGGTATTTATAATGTTACCTCAGACACGAAGGCGGCGCGAGAAAGGGAGAGCAGATCCTGTTTAAAAAAAAAACAAACGCCCAAGCATGATGCTACGATTGAGATTGTACTGTGATACAGATGGAAATGTTAGTTCGAGGTGAAATGACACAACTACGAGAAGTGGTTATTTAGACAGGTTTTTTTTTTATTAGAAATAAATAATTCGATTCTTTCATCTATCAATCTTTTAAATCTATACTAATATTATAAAGCTGAAGAGTTCGTTTGTTTGTTTGCTTGAACGCGCTAATCTCAGAAACTACTAATCTTATTTCCAAAAATTCTTTAAGTGTTAGATAGCCCATTTGTTGAGGAAGGCTACAGGCTATATATCATACTCACATAAACCGAAGCGAGGCGAGGGTGGGTCGCTAGGGAGTTTATATCTGATTTAAGCCCAAATTCTAGATTTCAAAATGAAAGTAGTTTTCCTTTCAAGATCAGTTTGAATTATCTTATTTTTTTTTTTAAATATGTCGGCTGTCTATTGTTTCTTTTAGGAAGCGCTGGTAGATCTTTGACGTGTAACAGTGCCCGTGCAGCCTACTTAGTGAATATATTTCAACTTTTTTTTGGGGTTCGTAATATTAGTCACTATAGAAAACATGCAAATACCTTTTTGTAGTGTAAACCAGCATACAGTTCCTAAATGTTTAAAATAATGCACTCACCTCAAATCTAATGATAATGACACAAAATATACACGGAATTTAATTAAAAAACTTTAATTAATTAAGTTGATTTAATTTAATTGTGATTTATCAAATAATTTTCTTATAATTATAAACCCCCAATTCGACGTTATTACTAAATACACAAGATATTTGAAGCGAGGAGCGATGCCTTAGTGTACCTACCTCCGTTTTAGTTTTTTTTTATTACATTATGAGGCACAGCCCAGCAAGCGACCCATAAACACCCGAAACACCAGGGGAATCTCAGTAGTGCTGCCGGCCTTTGAGAAAAGAGTTTTTTTTTATGGCATCGAGTAGACAAACGAGCACACAGGCCACCTGATGGTAAGTGGAAACTGTGACCCATAGACATTTGCAATCACTAGACTGAAGTAGGTACGCACGGGGAAAAAAGGCCGATTTCGAAACCTAGATGTATCTATTAATAAACCTAGGTCATTAACCAATTCTGCTTCTCTACCTCATACTAAACCAATACCTAAACGTAAGAAAATAGCGTAAAACTTTACATACTGCGACCGTTGTTAGAATGTACTGAAACTATAATACATATGTGTTAGTTTATACATCGAAATATAATAAGTATGGAAGAGTAACGTCTAACAAAAACGACTGACAAATCCGCTCCAAAACGCCCACTTTTTGAAATGAAAAGATCTTATGCATCGAGTGGTTTCAATAATCAACTAAATGTTAATTGAGTTAAGGTTTGAAGTCATTTATGTCAGATGCTGGTATAACGTTTGAGTAGACAGTAATTTCAGTAAGGTTTTATACCGTTTGAAAGACAAAAATCTGCAATTGGTTACAAGCTCTCTGACACAAGATTTCCATTTGTCAATATTTTTTTTCATAAGGGTTATTTGAACGCGGCCATGTCTTTCAACATTTGACGTGGATGGTTTAATACAAAAACAACACAGTGATTGAATAATGAATTTTTTAAATATTTTTTTATATGATTGAATAATTGTTCCCCTTAAATCATTTAACATACTTATGTTACACTATTTTAAAGTTGTAAAATAGTATATCAGAAGATATTATGTTGTAAGAGTAGTCAGTGTCAAATAGTCTTTAGCATCTAAACATATCTAATAGACCTGTGATAAACTCCTCGACGTCTGATATTCATTTAAATATTAATTAAATTATTGTAAATAAATGTTGACAACGTACTGTACAATTTCGGACCGCTGTGACTTTTAAAAAATGTTTTCCAGTTTTTGAGATGACATAATCCGATTCATCAAAATGGATGCTGCAAATCCTGCAATGTTTGCTAGGCATCCAATTCTCGTTTCGCAATTCGCGACGAACTGCATCCACCCAAGCCCGACGGCGTTCTTCATTTATTGGAAAACTTAAAAAGGTCATATGTCGTTTTTTTTATTATGTACATAAACTAACGATAGTAAAGATGACATAAAATTTAATTTCCTATTCATTCGAAGTAGTTGCTTGTAATTCACATTTTTCAAAGATATATTGCATAACATCGGCCATGACATTTTGGTATGGGAATATTAAAAATTCAATAACTTATTAATGAAAATAAATATCGCTTTGTTTTGCATCTGTGTGGGTCCTGCGCCAATTTACAATGCAACTTGGCATGGTTGCAGCGTCATTTAAATCCGGTAATCATTAATATCGATTTTTTTCTTTTGTGATTGTAAACAACTGTTTGACACTACGTCAGAAAGTCGACTGATTGACAGTTCGGCACTCATTAATAGCTCCACCCCCGCCGGCACTAAGTCAGTGGGGCAGATTTTGAGCGTCGATTACTCTTCCATACTTATTATATTTCGATGAGTTTATATACAACTGCTTCCAATAACATCCAAACGTTTTAAAGAAACACTGTAATATTTAATTGTCCTTTTCCATATTAAATTGACACGGTGAGTGCAAATGGTAGTACAGTTAGCCAAAAATTTAGTCTAAAGTCGCCGTCAATAGAACTTGCAAAAAGTGTAAACAAAACCAATTCACCATGATTACTCGATAATCACGTACTTTTAAAGATAAGTGAGGTCTTTGCTATGATTTGTACACTAGATCATTATGTTCAACGCGCACACGCTTGGTGAATATTTGAGGTTATGTGTCAAACAGTACTAATTTGTTTACATCGTTCACAAGTTCTATTGACAGCGACTTTAACACCCTACGGTTGAAGTTGATTTGCACGTCATGATACAACAAGTTCGATGTTCCCTTGTAATAATATTATGACAGTGACAAGTATCAACCTTAGCGATAATCAGCCCCCTATTTCACCACCCTGACAATAACAGGTGACAGGTGACATTTGAGTGTACATGTAGTAGCTTATATGAATCTCAGTAATGTGAAAACTCGTTAACTCTGCAATGTATACCGAATTGTCACCTGTCACCTGTCATCGTCACGATAGGGGGCAGATCTCACAGAAACTTTTGTCAAAACTGGTAGACCCCTTTCTTGGCCAACCGTACAGTGTCATGGACATATAAATTGTTTGGAAGCATATGATGATAGGACATAGACAGAATAAAACACAAGTTGAATGTTAAGATGATGCTCAGGTGGTGCTAACATAGAAATGTGTATGTATGTGTGTTTTAAACACTGTAAGGGTCACCCCAGACCTATCGACTGAGTCGGTTAGAAAAAGTTTTATGTCCGTGCAGTAAGAGTGAAAAAGGCGTGTTCGGCTATAGTCTATACTTTTAGGCATTTAAAAAAATGTAAACAAAACAACCACGTGATATAGTTCGTCAGCCAATAGCAACAGACAGTGTTCTGCTTCTATTGGCTGACGTCAAAGTAGTCGTACGTCAAAGTTAAAAAAAATAAAAAATAAAAACAATTTTGATTGGCTGTTTAACAATGTCACGTGGTTTGAAATGTTTTAATTTTTTTAAATACCTAAAAGTATAGACTATAGGCTCGATGCGGCGTTGCGATAGTAACGAAATCATTTTCGCTCTTATTGACATTGACGTAAAGCTTTTTGACCGGTTTTTGCTCGATGGATCTGGGGAAACCTTTACCTGCAATAAGGATGTTAATATATTTCCCCAACTCGACTTATGCTATATTATTATAACCGTTGGGTTTCTGTATCGCTACAAGTATGCCCATCCGTATAGAATAAAAACATAATTAGATAAATATAATATTATAAATGCGATTTAGCTAACAGTAACAAGTAATTTGAAAAATGTAAGTTATAATTTGGTAAAAAATAAACAAAAATTAACCGATAGTCGAGTCAGGTTTAGCTTGTTAGTATGTTGATTTGTTAAAGTTAGAATTTGTGTGATTATCAGTAGCACGAATTGAATGGTAAGAAATCAATAGTATATTTTAAACTATCACCTTCCTATAACTTTATGGATTTCTTAAAGGATGTTTTGCAAGTAAGTCTTTTAAAAAGACATGTCTAACTGACAAGCAAACATACTTGTTTATTATATCATAAAAAATCGAATAACATGTCAAAGAAATCATACTAAAACGTCTAGAAATTCAAAGCGAGTCAATTAAGCTTATTCCAAAATAGTAAAAAAATAACGAGCCGGAAGACAGCACTGAGTATAGACGTCGCTGCTCACGGGTTCAAAATATAACATTACCGCACTAGTAAAGAAAAGTGATCTATTTCGTGCTTGAACCTACAAATTGTGGTGCTTTACAAGAAAATGCATTGAAGATACATATTCGTGCTACCGAGAACCAAATACAGTACCATAGCTCTTAAAAACTTTCAGGTTCGCTTCTCTTTCGCTCTTACACGTTTTTATGGTAGTCTGCACTATTGTTGAGTTTTTTAATGAACTAAAGTATTATCTTAAAATCGAATAGTGGTTTTATGTTGTACAAAACCAACCTCCGATTTCAAGACAATACTTTAGTTTATTACACACAATAATAGTAATGAGGGCGCCACTGGACGCTCAGTGCCGTCTTAGGCTGCCTGTGCACTGGAGCAGAGCAAGGCGAGGAAAAAAACACCAATAGGAGAGCTGCGCTGAGCGAGGCTAGGATAATGAGGTAGTCCTATTGGTGGATCGTTTCCTCGCTCATCGCTTCGCTGCCTCGTCCCGCTCCAGGGGACAGGCAGCCTTAAGGGTGAGTATCCACTATAGTCTATACTTTTAGGTATTTAAAAATTGTAAACAATCTAAACCACGTGACATTGTTAAACAGCCAATCAAAACTGTTTTATTGCACTTTGACGTATCAGTTCTCTACTTCTATTGGCTGACGAACTATATCACGTCATAGTTTTGTTTACATATTTTTAAATACCTACTCATACACCTACTACATCAGTGTGCAAGGAAAAAAATCACCAATGGGAAAACTTAATTTTCCTAACGTCGCGGTCTTCATATGGTAGTTTAAGAGCCCTTTCACACTAGCGTTTTTGCCGGCGGTTTCTCGGCGGAGCGGACACGCGACCGGAACGCGGCGTGATTATAATAAGAACTGCAACACGCAGCGTGCACGATGCGATTTTTAACCGCCGCGGTACGGCGGCGTGCACGCCGCGTGTTGCAGTTCTTATTATAATCACGCCGCGTTCCGGTCGCGTGCCTGCAGCGTTCCGGTCGCGTGTCCGCTCCGCCGAGAAACCGCCGGCAAAAACGCTAGTGTGAAAGGGCTCTAACCGTGTTTACCACAGCCCGAGAGAATTTTAACAGCTATAGTGTATATGTTAGAGTGTGTGTATGTCAGCGTGCGGGCTCACCTCTCGCGCACGTTGTTGGCCTGCCGGCGCTCCTTCTCGCGCGCCGCCTTCGTGTCGGGGTCCACGTCGTCCTCGTCGGCCGACGAACAGCTGGCGTACATACGGATCGTTAAACAATATCAGGCCAGGGGCCGCTAGATGGCGCTGATAGATAGACGGCGGACCAAAAACCAAAGGATTCCAAATTTCAAAATTGGGTTGCATTATTTTTTGCTGATATCTGTTTTATGTTAAAGCATCAACAGGAGTTATTTTTAGGTACAGTTTACCAATTTGATTTCTAGGCCACTTTGGACTATGTTAAAGTGACGTTGTCAACCGAAACGTAAGAGACTCCCTATGATTTGGTTTACAACGTCACGTTGACAAAGTCCATAGTGGCCTAGGAATCAAATTGGTTGACTGTACACGTAGGCGAAAGGCGCCCAAGTTTACGCTGTCCGTTTGTCTGTCCGTCCTAACTTTAAACAGCTGTATCTTTTGAACCGTAATAGATGGCGGGTTGATTTTTTTAATGAATACGACAGATTTACTAGAAAAATTAAAAAAATATATACTTATGCGAAAAGGGTACAACATACAAGCGTCAAATTTGGTATGTTCATAGTACAAACCTTGAAAAAAAACAATAAGTAGGAAAACAACAAACAAACGGTCTAGTAAGAGTTGAGCTCGCTCTGATTCGATTCGAAACGAATTCAAAGATCGACTCGGCTTGACCGGTTATTTCTAATAATTTATTTTTAATTATACCAACACTAAAGAGAACTGTAATTGACCTTGATCAAATATAAATAAAACTGAAAAGGTTTTGCTACAAAGCTTGGAAACCCTTAAAGAAAACGAGTGTTTCCCGTTCGTCCGATCGGTTCACCGATCGATCGGTCCAAAGAGACTTTTTCTTCCCGATCGTCCGACTAATCGGACCTATGGGAAATCATAATAAAAACATGTACAGTCATTTTGAAAAGTACTTTATTGAAGTACAATATTTAAAAAGAGGGCGTCGGTCAAAAGGGAAAAATAAATCGCGTTAGACCGATTGGTCGGTCAATCGATCGGACGAACGGGAAACCCTTAAAGACAACACGAGTGACCGTCTAACACGGGATTCATACATAGATATAGTACAGTCAAAGACATAAGTCGCTAAACAAAACAAAGCTACGAATTTAACTGTACACGAGAACTCTCCATATGTTAATATACAAAGGTATGTTCAAAACTCCTTGTTCGTTATGAAAGTTCAAAAGTCCCTAAACGCTAGTCGCCAAAAGTCGCTGGACACTTAAACTCGATGCAATAATCCAAAAGTCACTGTACGCTAAAATTCCACGAAGAAGTCCAAAATTAGCTGGACGTTATTTCAACACTTTGATATTTATACTTAATAATTGGGGTGCAGACCCTCCGTACCACTAAACCGTACCACTGACCAAAATTAGTATCATAAATATGAGGCAGGTTTAGGTTTTGTTAGTTCTTCAGCAGGCCCGGAGGGCCAAACTACCCAGAAACAGGAGCTCTGCGACAGCAGAGCTCCGTCGACTCTGTTAAATTCGATTTTAATAGAAATAATTGGTTATAGTAACACCAGTGGTACGGTTTAGTGGTACGGTGGGTCTGTAAGGAATAATTGTTACCTATTTTAAAAATGCTTTTCATTACCGCAATGTGTGTATGAATGTCTGTGTCCAATATAAAGCGTTTAGCTCAGTAGCAGTTCCAGCCCTTTCTTTCACTGCGTGGCGCTACCAGAAGTGATAGAGCCAGTGATGGGTCATTTTTGTGAAGTTGTCTATTGTAGTTTTATTTTAGCCCACCTTGACCTCATATTTCTGTACTCTCTATCTGAAACCCCTTGTTTTAATAATCAGGGGGTTATTATTATGACATTGCAATGCAGTTAATTTACGGCGAGCGTAAAGGAGAGAGCTATAGCAGTGTTATATAGCTGTCCTTTTCTCTCAGCGTTAACTGAACTGCATTGCTTTATCATAAAAATCATAATAATCCCCCAGTAGTATCCAGGGAAAGAAAGGGCTTACATTAGCTTACTTTCAGAGTAAGCCTATTTGTGGGTTTTGTTAAAGTTATTTTTTGAACTCGAATTAGGAATAATTTAAAAAAAAGTGCTGAAAATGAACTAAGTTTATTTTTAACAATGACTTAAAAAATAAATCAACTTAAATATTGCTTATAACTATATCAACAAAATAAATATTCTTACGCAACCATTTTATAAACTTAAATTAAAAACGCGTGTGCCCACCGCTCGCGTCTATAACTGCTTGCAAACGCTCGTGCATTGAATTTACCATATTCTCGCAAAATTGTTTTCCTCTGAACTCCTCCCAGCATTCCATCACATGATTAAATATGTTCTGTTTAGTGCGAGGAGTATCGGGGTCCCAAGCTTGGACCATAAGCCCCCATAGATTTTCTATAACGTTTAGGTCGGGGCTTTTCGGCGGGAAATCAATTTCGTGTATTTGTTCCACTTTTTCTGCAAACCATGCTCTACAAAGACGTGCCTTGTGGATGGGACAATTGTCGTGTATAAAATCGAGTATCTCTTCTGGCATCACGATTTTTGCTGTCGGTAGTAATACGTCATTAAGTATTTCTTTGTACCCAACACTATTCAGCCGTGATCCTATGTCAACCAACTCTCCAGGGCCGCTACTGCACATCCAGGCCCAGACCCCCACAGAAATCCTACCACTTGATCTATTCTCAATTATGTTATTTTCATGGTACCGTGTTTTATTGAGCCTCCATAACGTGATCCGCCCATTTTCGGATGACTTGAATGTTTTCTCGTCTGAAAAGATTACTTTTGAGAAATCGTAATTTAAGTATCTCTCTGCGAATTGTAATCTCAGTAATTTATGTCTGGCTGTCAATTTAATCTTTCTTGCTGGTACTCTGAAGTGAATCCCTGCTTCGTGTAGACGTCTTCTAAGCGTTATCATTGAAATGTTATTCGCCAGTGCTACTTCTCTAGTCCGCATAAATCCATTCCGCCTATAAGTATCTATGATGTTCGAATCTTGGCGACGCGTAGTTTTTCTAGGTCTTCCAGATTTTTTTATTTCACGAACATTACCCACATCCGCCCAACGTCTGATCCACAGGTATACGGTGGTTCGTGAAATTCCCATTTGTAATGCGATATCAGATATGGTGAGGCCTTGCTCTTTGAGTAAAATAATCCTGTGGCGATCATGCTCTTGAATGTGGATATTGTATGACATCGTGATCACAAATTATAGGATATTATTATGTCTAAAGATGTGATTATCTTCGCAATGTAATTTTGCAACTGCAATATTAGATCTTTCATATAACCAGCTGACAAATTTTATGACATGTGAAATTTAAATTACGAATCAATTATTTAAGAAAATAAAGGCCATTTGTGGCAGAGGAAAAAAGGCAAGGAGTATAGATTACGCCTGCAATAGACGTAGAATTAACTCCGTATATTAATATACTCGTACAAGTAGAAAATCAACACTTTAGTCACGTACCTACTATTCCTACTAACTAGAGTTTAATTAAAAAGTCATTGTGATAGATCAAGTGATGTGATAACGATAACAATGATAATCAAAACAGACGGGAGACCATCAGCCAAGTTGAAAAAGAGTCAGTGTCAGCCTACCGGGCATTTTATATTTTACATAGCTATTCCGACCTAATTAAAATTAAAACTCTATTCAATCAATTTTTTTGGCAACACGAGTATTATGCGAATAAGTTAAAAAACAATGGCACTACAATTGACTTCATTCCCAAAACGAAAGACCGAAACCATTCGCACTCTTATTAATCTTATTATCTATGACTCAAATCGGCACTGTCTGTTCAGCAACATATGAAACTTTATAGTGTGCAGGTGTTTTGTAAGTATGTGTTAATGGACTTTCGTTGCCATCAATGATAATCTAATTATGTAGATTTATAAAGTCCAGCAACTTTTGATAAAATATTGTTTACTAACATTTGACATTCTGCAATGTTCACATAGATTTGATCAACAATTTGTTCAGCGACATATGGAACTTTACATTGTGCAGGTGTTTTGAAAATTTGGATCTGTTCATCAATTTATGTCTTCGACTGTACTTATAGTTATCTATCGACATCGCGTCGGTGATACTGCTAAATCGCGTAACTAGCAAACTTAATAAGGAGCAAAATGCACTTCACTACCTGTTAGTAAGGTGCATTTACTTATAAATCTTATAATTGATGCGTAATTTTATAACTTTTTTTCATATTGATTACTTATATTTGTGACTTTAGCAAATATATAAAATATTTGCTAATGACTTATTCCTCTCTATGCAACATAATGGATATCTCGTATCCCGGAGTTGTGGCAGAATACCAGTGTTTTGCTCACTATACAGGGTGAAATCTAAGTCGTGATTCGAATGATCACCTCTGTGTTCTACCCACTAGTATGAACAACTTTCACTATGGGACCAACTCTGAAATGTCGTAAAAAAAATCTGCTGTTTCATAGAAAAGTTCAATACGCACTCGACCAAAATGTATGAAGCAGCTGGTTTTTTTTTTTCGATATTTCAGAGTTGGTCCCATAGTGAAAGTTGTTCATACTCGTGGGTAGAACACAGAGGTGATCATTCGAATCACGACTAAGATTTCACCCTGTAGTGTATACTTTTAGGTATTTATAAAAATGTAAACAAAACAACCACGTCAAATAGTTCGTCAGCCAATAGAAACAGAACACTGATACGTCAAAGTTCGATAAAACAGTTTTGATTTGCTCAATGTCACATTTTTTTAAAATACTTAGCTAAAAGTATAGACTATAGAGCAATGCTATACGCCGAGCCATGACCTCTTTGCACGACGCACAAAAGCGACTGAGATTCTACCTATACACCGTTTGTTTAGGTTGTTAAAAAAATGTAAACAATCCAAACCACGTGGCATTAAACAGCGACTCTAAAACTGTTTTATCGCACTTTGACGTATCAGTGTTCTGCTTTTATCGGCTGACGAACTATATCACGTGGTTGTTTTGTTTACTTTTTTTAAGTACCTACCTAAAAAAAGGGAGTAAGTAGGTATAGTTTGTAAGTTCGTTTGACATTGTTCTTTTCCACTTATGACAATAGGGTATTTGACAAGAGTGAAATTAAATAATTTTTCATTAACAATAGATTAACATTATAAAAATACTAGGAAAACATCAATATTTTATTTATGTTCGCTATTTTAGGATTTTTAAAATTATAAAATCCAACAATAAGGACGCTGTTTGATTGTGACGTCACAAGTAATCCCTATAAATTCCATAGTAACGGAGCGTTTTTGATGTTTCATAAAAAGAAGCTGATTTCACTTTAGTCCAATACCGTGTTGTATTTGTGATTGAAACATCAAATAAACGTTTTATCTATCTATCTATGTTATCTATGACTCGATGTATGAATGTGGAAGAAGCGAAAGAAATTTGTCAAGATCGTAGCAAGTGGAAAGAAGTGGTCTCTGCCTACCCCTCTGGGAAACAGGCGTGATTTAATGTATGTATGTATGTATGTATCTATTAAATAAGTTAGTTACGCCGTTTACCAGTATCAGAGACAAGATTAGTTATTAGTTATGAGAGACTTACAGCTGGTCGGAGTTCGGGCGACACCGGCCGAAGTCAGCCGCGGGTTGGGGCGCGCTAGAAACATCACACACTGCAGTCCGAACACTATACACTACACACTGACACACTACAAATAAACCAAGGACCAACCATGTAGATTGAACATCGGGGGATAATCTTACTACATTGTCTTACATCTTACTAATATTATAAATACAAAAGGATCTGGGTAAAATTGGGTACAGAGGTAGGTTATATCTGGAATAACATTATAAGGTACTTTATATCACGGAAAAATTTATAGCTGTCAAGGTAACAGCGATAATATATATTTACTTTTAGTGTTGTACTTATTTGGCTATTTGTTGTAATTAATTATTTCTCAATCGCTCAAAGGTTAGCTGGAAGAGATCTCTTAAAGGGATAAGTTCACCTTTGTACATCCCTGTTATTTTATACTTATTTTTGTAATTTTTGTCTCTTTTGTTTGTACAATAAAGTGTTACGCGGGCAACAGTTAGGGCAATTCTAGAAGTTTAGTCATAATTTCAACACTATTCGAATCTAATTAAGGCGTCATATTGATTGATTTTTATTTCCTTTGTAAAGTTCACGAGTCGTCACGAGGACAAAAGAATTATATCGATGGACATTCGCACAATAATACACCGATTTTTTAAATACTTGCGGGCTCCTGAAATCGACATATAAATAGTTAAATACATTGAAAATAATAACAAAAACTGGCCAAGTTTCAGAATTTATTCATCCTAGTTTAAATTTTTAATACAATTAAATTGAAATAGAAATAGACACCCTGTAAAAAAAAATACCGTTTCTGCGGAAAGCTTTTTAATAGGGTCCCGTTAACACCCGTAATAGGAAACTACCGAATTCAATACTCGGAACAGCTGTGTACCGTTTTTTATGTAATTACTAGGCTTTTTTGGTAATGGAAGTTTAAGCATCAAGGAAGCGTCGGTTTTTAAAGCTAGCTTATATTATTTTTCCCTTACATCTAAAGATTTAACCAGTTTTTTTATTTTAATTTTAATTAGTGGCTTTCACTTCTGTTGAGGTGTATTTCGCCAATGTCAAGTTATTTATAGACACTACCATGGACTTATTAGAGCAATAAGTCCGTGGATATCACACGCGAAGACAATTGATCGGTAAAAGAGAATTTTCTCCAATGGACTAAACAGAAGCACATGGGGTTAGCTCCACGCGCTTCTGTCAAGTCATTTAACCAGCTTGTCTACATTTTTATTAAATGAATTAATTCTGTCAGTTTTTAACGTGTATAACGTTCGGACTGAATAAAAAAATATGGCGCCGGCGTCGCCCTACCCTCAACCTCGTGTTGTAGTATACATCCGCACGTCAGGTTTACCCTTGATGACGTATATATCCGCACCGCACGTTTGACATTGATTACGGATATATACGCACCGCACCATTAATGAGTGTTTTTTTTCCGCAAAAATATGTTTGAGGTATTTTGAAATTTTAATACCTATCTTTAAATGTAGGTACGCAATTGAAAAGAAAAAAAAGATGAAAATCAAGGAAAAAATTTAACCAGATGTAATCATTTTTTTAAATCTATAAAATATATCCGAGGCACGTTGAAATTTAAACAGATTACTCTGTCATATACATATATAACAAATAACATTCACGATCACGTGGCAGGTATGGAATGCAAATAATCGGTTATAACCGGTTATTTTCATACGACAAACGTCTAATAACCGGTTAAATTGCATTCTCTACTGGCAGGTAACTATATTACCTGTCTTTTGAGAAAAAATCTATTCAGACTAATAATTTTTAGTAACCAACATAACTTTGTTTAAATTTCATCGTGCCTAAGGGACTGGTTGTACTGTAAGTGTGTATGTATGTATGTATGACTCACTATCTCCGCGAGCGCTTGGCGCCGGGCAGCTTGGCGAGGTCCGCCGAGCCGGAGGACGAGGGCTTCGAGTCCAGGCCGGAGTCCGGGGGCTCTTTGCGTTTCTCTGAAGTACACAAACGTATTTCATTATAGAGGGGCATTTCATTAAACGAAATGTATAGACGATCTGCCTCCTATGTCACCATCCTGACAATGATAAGTGGCAGGTGACATTTTAGTCTAAATAGCGCAGCTTATATGAATCCCAGTGAAGTATCAGCGTGTTTTTAGAAATTTATACCGAATTGTCACTTGTCACTGTCAATATGGTGAAATAGGGGGCTGGTATAGGTTGCAGGAAACAATTGGGTGCCGGCTTTAGGAGTCCGGGGGGTCATCTTAAACAGAATATAATCAATAATAGGTGTATAAGCTGGGCAAGGGGCCAAAATTAAATTCTAGGGCTGGAACTGCAACAGCTAGATATCCACTGGTTTAACGCCAACGACGGATATTTCCGTCATGGTTGACAGCGTAAATTAGACCGGGGCTATAAGGTAAGGTTGACATTAGCTTTGGTGTTTAGCTGTCAATGGCGTGTGAGTGACGACTTTGTTTTTGACGTAGCGTTGAAAAGGTTAAGACTGCGCCGAGCGTACGCCGGATGTACAGTGGCCCCCTCATTAATTTAATAGTGTTTTCTAATGAACTAAAGTATTTTCTTGAAATTGGACGGTATGTTTTTGTACTACAAATGAAAACGCAACTTATAGGGTATATCACATAGTTAAATAGCAATAGCCTAGCTTAGACATCATGTAATTTTTATTTTCTAGACCTAAGATCATTGACTGTTTTGCTTTTATACTATATATTGTTGTTCTTTTAATTTGAAATAAATGATTATTATTTATTATTTTTTTATTTAATTCACCTTCGAGTTATCAACTTAACGGAGAAAAGGTGTTGTTATTAAAACTTGTTACGTATCCCATCAATTGTGTTTTTACTTGCGCTACAAAAACGTATCGTCTGATTGCAAGGAAATTCTTTAGTTAATTAGAAAACACAATAATAGTAATGAGGGCGCCACTGGATGCTCGACATTTGCTCGGCGCAGTCTTAATAAGTCCAATCGTCGTCCAATGGACCACTTTGGGGAAGGTGTATGTCCAGCAGCTGTTAGTGGTAATGACGATGGTGATGATGTTGCTGGTAATGATGATGAAGACGAATGATTCGTTCGGAACGATCACACGTGTCGGGCTCTTCAGTCGTTAATAGCTAGTGACTACTCCAGTTTATTATGGTACGGAGAAGACAAGATCTCATGCCGACTGCCGTCTAATCCATAAAGCTGAGAATTAGATATACATTGCTCTATCGGCGAGTTTCTACTTCTACTTTCTCACTTCACTGGAGTAGGGTTCATATAAGCTACGCATAGTACACTGAAAAATTGCACTTATTTCACAAGGATATTATGCAATCTCAAGTCTACAAACTGCCAACCCTGTGGACTATGATGATATATGATAGACTAGTTGAATATGTGGGATCGTCCCTTGATATTTATATTATTGAATGCAATGTCTCTATGCTAGTACATACTGGTATTGGGCAGGATGTGGCGCTCCATTTTGACCGGCGGCTCCGCGTGCAGGTGCGGCAGAGGCCCGCCCATCCGCGACACTGCAACAACCATCATGTCACCATCGTCATTACTTGGACACCGTCATTACTTGGACCCCGTCATTAATCGGACGCCGTCATTACTTGGACACCGTCATTAATCGGAAACCGTCACTAATTGGACACCGTTATTGTACGGACACCGAGAACACTCGGACACCGTCATTACTAGGACGCCGTCATTAATTGGGCACCGCCATTACTTGGACACCGTCATTACTTGGACACAGTCATTATACGGACACCATCATTACTGGGACACCATCATTACTAGGATACCGTCATTAATTGGGCACCGTCATTATATGGACACCGTCATTACTCGGACACCGTCATTACTCGGTTACACCGTCATTACCCGGACTCCGTCATTACTCGGACACCGTCATTGAATGGACACCATCATTAATCGGACACCGTCATTAATCGAACATCGTCATTCAATACAGTCACTCAAATACGCGGTAAGCTTAGTCGGTAGTCAACCCTACGAAGAGAGGCGAAATATATATATTATTTTTAATGTATTTACTGTTTCTCTATATTTATCGTATCTAGTGGGTGAATATTTGGCGTTTCAACCGCCGTCATTATTGTTTTCGCATATTATTCAATATAAACTCAATAACTTTCTTGTTATTTTAAATGGAATGGATACTACCCCCGGGTCCGCTGATTTTGACATCAAAAGTTGCTGATAGCTATCGTTATTTTCGTCAATGTATTAAAGAGAATAATGACGGCGGTTGGAACGCCCGAATATTCACCCTAGTACTCAGTTCAAGTCTAGAACTTTGATTGCCACTTGGTCAATTTGTGCAAGATTTATTTATTTATATTTTTTAATAAATATGCAGTTTTATTTGCACGTTATAAAACAAAAAGGTTCATAATTTCCTGTGTAAATTCGAACGACATTTTCACTATATAGAAAGTTGTGTCAAAATTTTAATATCACTAATTTGACTGACTGTACGTAGATCAAACTAAGGACGCATTGGATTCGTGTCTTTAGCCTAGGTCAAGTTACCCTAGGTCTAAAGGCTATTCACCAATCCAGATGGGGGCGAGCCCGCCCTCCCCCCCTAAAACCGCCCATGGCATTACCTCACATTCCATTATAGCCGTAGTTTCGATTGAATATTTAAACGGCATATTCAAGTAAATTGAAACTACCATATTAATAGAATGTCGGAGATTATATTTCGATCAGAGAACAAACAAGAAAAAAATAGCAAACTAAGGGTTCCGTAACATTCCCGAAAAGGGCCCCTTTTAATATATTTTTTTCTAATCTATACTAATATTATAAAGCTGAAGAGTTTCGTTTGTTTGTTTGTTTGCTTGAACGCGCTAATCTCAGGAACTACTGGTCCGATTAGAAAAAATCTTTCAGTGTTAGATAGCCCATTTATTAAGAAAGGCTATAGGCTATAATTATATATCATACTCACATAAACCGAAGCGAAGCGAGGGCGGGTCGCTATTTGTTAATATTGCGGAAATTTTATCTGTCTACCTATATAGGTTCATCTTCACTGAGTAATAGGGTCCCGTAGGCACCCTTCAGATACGGAACCCTTAGTGTGCGACTCCGGTCTCTCGCTTGACCGATTTTTTCCCGAAACAAACCTAGTACCAACTACCAGGATGTCATAAACAGCGGGCGTCAACTCACCGGGCGGCTGGTGGTGCAGCGGCGCGTCCTGCGGGTACAGCTCAGGCGCCTCCGCGTGGTTGCGCAGCACGTTGATCGCGTCGTCGAGCCTCTCCTCCATTCTGGCCCCCTGGTACATAAGAGCGGTAAATTAGTTTTTAAAAAGGTTGAATTACGATACCAAGCAGGTATGAAACACTGAAAGTGAGCTTTTTAGGTAGAGTTTAATAGTATCCAACAGTTGGGCAAAAGTTCATCATTGATTTTTCAACTCGTTGTCGTTAGAAAATGTCTAATAGCTTCGCAGGTCGCAGCCTATGAGCACTGATCGATAACAACACAGTACCAAGTCAAAATACAACTTTACTTGAATGTTCACATTAATACAAATCTAAGAATTTTTCTCCGACATGCTCGGAAAAGTAAACCTTACTGTTGTAAAAACAACCCGCGAATTATTTTACGTCTCAGGCCACAGAAAAATAATAAAAAATATATATAATTTACTAATGGCAGTGGCCGCGAAAAATTTTTTTTAAACCATGTTTGGAATATGATATCTAACTCCAAATTTCTTCTTCCATGTTTGTTTTACTTTCTACCTCAACATTTAAATCAATAGGTAACCGCAGTCAGTATACCGTTAAAGAAATAGATTTAAATGTAAAGTATATAGTTTTACAAATGGAAAATATTTCAAAAGATAATTAATTTAGTAAAATACTTTACAAACTTTTAGTATCTCATGTTAAGAGAACAGAAAAAAAGCTTCAAACCAATCCATGCCACGATATATCACTGCTTAAATACACAAATCAAAAACAAATACAATGCAACAAAGAGTTATTTTGATTTGTGCCGCTTTTGTATTTAAGCATCGATATCTAAACACTAACCCAATTATTCATAAACACTAGCTAAAGCGTGCTTAAAATAGGCTCTGTCATTATCAGTCATTATGAAATTTGAATTTGACAGATAAGGACAAAGAATACTTTAAGTGTACTAGAATTAATGGGGGTTTATGAATAAGTGGGTAACTTTATTACAAGCCAATTACTTCTAAACAGAGTTTAAAGTATATACAAATTCATAAAAAGTTCAACTACGCATCCATAAAAAAAATATGATTTAAACAGTCGAATTATGATATGAACACGACAGGAATATAATTTAAAAAAAAACCTTTCAAGTCCCAGAACAGCGGGAGGGAGAGAGATATATGACTGCTATAACTGTCTCGTTCATTGTCACCTTTTTTATCGCAAGGAGCACACACCACCTTGTGGTATATGGGATGTGAGACCCATAGGTACACATTTGCATTCCCAAGGTTAAAAATTCGAGCTCAATTAAACTTACCACGAAAGTAACTTTTGTAATAAATATATTTTAGCTCAATTTCTATTTGTCAAAATTCTCTTTGGATGGATTTTTTTGGTCCAACTTCAAGTGGACACTATTTTTCATTGACAGTAAATCCTCTCCACCGTACGGTCGTCCAGCGATTACATATAAGAGATACTCACTCCAACGTCAGAGTGTTCCCGGAGGAAGACCATGGCCTCGTCGAGCTGCCGCTGCTCCGCCGGGGCACCCTACGTCATCAGGGCATGAGACCAGGGTCACCAGCCCGGGGAGCCGACCATTGGGACCACATACTAACCTCCACATGAACGACTGCCTACGGTACTGTTACGTTTTTAAATTTCGAACAGTTGTGTTAGTTGAAGATTCTCTTGTCTGTGGCGTCATAGTTCCTAAACGACCTTGACAATTGATTTGTCTCAAAAGCGTATATAGACATTACTTTTAAAAAACATCGTATCTCATATTGCGCGACGTACGATTTTAAACTTGAACGTGAAGAGAATTGAGTTCAAACTAATACATCTCGAAATATCAGATAATAGTTTTTTCTAAATTAGTAACGATATATTATTTTATTTTATTTATTTAAAATAAGAAACAAATTTCTGCTAATGGCTAAAGAGCTTAAACGCCACATGGTCTTTCATTCTGACCACTAGTCTAAAGCGGGCGTCACAAACTCTGATAATATTCAATATTTTTTTGTCTTTTTATGGAAAAGAATAATATGCTTTTGTGACAAACCTCTATAAGCATGATTTTTATATGAAAACCTTTTCAAAAAACTCCTCTTGTCATTTGAACATTATCTGCTTTGCAAGTAGAGGACGCAATTATGTTAAGGGTTACATATCTTTTAAGAGTTATGAAAATTGAATCTACTATTTTATTTAAAATATTGGGAAGTTATCCTTTTTTTTAAGTTTCAAGCTTAAAGGTCACCGGGTTTTTTTTCCAAAATTATGCATGGTCACCTTTTTTTCGGGGTCACCAAAGAATAAATTGGATGATGTATAAAATTAAATATTAAAATATATTTTTTTTATTCAGATTTAGGGGTCCTGACTGATTTTTGGATAGGACCGAGGATGATAAAAAGGTTGTTTTGTTGGAGTAACGCGACTAGAATAGTTGACAGAGGTGAATGTTCGTCTTCCTGTTAGGATGAGAAGCTAGCTACTAAACCACACGCTAACACTACTCAAAACAACTAGGGGCAATGGTTCAAGCTCCACACAGGCCGATGATTAGAAAAAAAAACACAAAATCAACAAAGACATCAAAAAACATGATATAACTACAAAAATTACTTCAATTTTAATTTCTATTTGGTTAAGTTTTACCATGTTCTTTGAAAAATTAAAACCAAAATCAATTCAAAATGTTTCACATTTTCTCATTCAGTAATTATTTACAATTTGTACAAATTGTAATGTATCAAAGAATTTAAACGTTTAGCCGGGTTATACCATACGTAAATTTGCCGGGTAAAACATTATCCACGTACAACACAACAAATTTACTTGTTATATCAACGCTAAACATTTAAATTCCTTGATGGTACTTATACAGAAAGATGATCAACAATGATACAATTATTAAATATAGTATTTTCAACCCAGGACGACGCGCCCCACTACTTAATGCGTACATTGACGCAACAAGTAAATTTGAGTAGAAGGGTGCGTCGCCAAGAATTTAAAACACTATAAATCTATAGCTAATTTACGTTCCAAGTATAAAAACTATAATATAATAGCAACAGATTCATCTAAAAGCTCTTAAATGTTTTCAACTTTTTCTAATGCAATAACTATACTAGGGTAGAGTCACCAGTGGTCAGACAGAGACCTGCGGCCAATTGCATAATAAAGTACAGTAAAGGAAATTGATTCATAGACCATTTTGTACTAAGTCATAGTGACGTAATCAATCAAAACGTAAGTGACTTCTTACGATTTTATTTACAGTGTCACTTTGACATGGTTTAAAATGGTCTAGGAATCAATTTCCTTGACTGTACATACATACATTAAAACACGCCTGTTTCCCAGAGGGGTAGGCATAGACCATTCTTTCCATTTGCTACGATACTGACAAATTTCTTTCGCTTCTTCCACATTCATACATCGAGTCATGCACGCACGTCGGTTTCGGGTACTTAAGATTCGGCCCTTTTCCAGTATTTCTCCGATTTAACTCGAAAAAGTACAAGCTAATAGTATTAGTGGTTTTGTATGATTTTTTACTAATAGTATTGGCTTGTGCTTTATTATGCAATAGGCCCCTGTAGTCGGCCTCTGTCTATACTTTGTATCAGTGTACAGAGGACGAAAGATATATTTCCCACCCCTCGCACTCAAGGTCGACTACTGGTCTCTGGCGGACCACTGGTGACTTTACCCTATCACTATTCTTTACTCGTGACTGGCTACTACTGTATGGTATTTAGGCTTGGATCGTTTCAAATGTTTACGAATAAAAAACCTTATTAAAATTAGAAACATTCATGCCAGATCATGCCGAAAGAATCAAAATTCTAAGAGAAAAACATTACGGCTTATGGCAATCAATTACTGATCGATAAAAAAAACCTGTCAAAAGCATTTTTTTACAGCTCTACTCGGTAAAAACATATTGTTTTTGGATATCGCATAGTCAACGATTCGTTTCTAGTTTCGTTTTTAAAAACCACGTTTGGACTCAATTGGGTGCCTCATATGCATACGTTTCCAAACGGGTCTTACATGACAGTTCTCTATGGCTTGACATTTACTTTGATGGACACGATTATTTCATTTCCAACTATGCATAGTTTTTTTTACTTCCCTATAGAAACTGCACTAAAGTTAGATGCAGTTAAAAGGGTCAAAATCTTTTTCGATGCACTGAAATTTTCCACTCTGTCACAATCGTAATTGTTCTCTTTAAGTAGTAATGTTTTTTTAATCTAAATAAATGTTTTTTTTATTTGAATCAGTGAAGTATTGTCAAACATTGTCAAACAAAATAAAATATTACTTCCTACAAAAACCACTACTCTGTCACATTTCCCAGGGACCAATTACAATGCATCGAAAAAGATTTTAACCCAAAATCACGCGTCGAAATGTTTTGGATAAAATGAAGGTGCTATTCGGAGAAAAATTGGTAACATGATCCATTTTTCTCATAAATCACTGCCTAATAATAATGCTACTAGAGAATAAACTGTTTTTTTGCCAATTTTGATTAACTCAACGCAACAACAAAAGTACTAGGGGACTATGAAACCGTAGAGTACTCACCATGACGGCTGGCGGGAACACAACGTGCTGGTGGTGACCATTTGGCAGGCCTGGGCCGGGCAGGGCGTGCGGCGTCGACGCGCTTGGAGGGGAAGAGACACCGCTCGCCACCCAGCTTGGTTGCTGTGAATAGGATGGGTTTATGAGCTCCTAGTATCAACCTATGAGAAAGAATACGATATAAGGAACTAGACGATCACCAATCAGCTGGCGAATTTATGAGTTTGAAGCCGTGATTAAAGGAATCTTCTAGCGATCCTATCGCCCTGGTAACTGAGGCTGCTAGTGCCTACTGCCTACCCAGTGCTAGTGTCAGTTGTACTCTCTCTTAGCTTTGCTATCGCTCTCGCCATAGCGGCCACTTACAAGTTTATGTCATTTACTCCCTGAAGCCCTGAGTGTACCCTCTCCTACAGCTCCTAGCGCCCTGGTACCTGCACGTATCGTTGCCTAGACTAGCCAGTCTTCTCATACTCCCCAAATGTAATATCTCCTCACTCCTATCGCCCTGGTACCTGCAGTCTTTTGTGTCTACCCTTTCTCCACGTTAACTATGATCTCCTAGCAGTCCCGTCGCTCTGGTACCTGCAGGTATCGGTGCCAAGCGCTTGTCAGTTGCTGACTGGGACCCTGCGTGTTATCTCGAAGCAGTCCTATTGCCCTGGTAACTAACGACCTCATGCTCCCCGACTCAACTATTTCCTAGCCCATTGATCCGGTACTTGAAGGTGGTGGGTGGGTGATCGTACCTAGTCTATGCTTTTAGCTGTTTAAAAAAATGTTAACAATCCAAACCACGTGACATTGTTAAACAGCCAATCAAAACTGTTTTATCGAACTTTGACGTATCAGTGTTCTGCTTCTATTGGCTGAAGAACTATCACCCGTATTCACAAACAATACTTAAGGGATCCTTCACTGAGTAAACGCACTGCGTTCAATACAGCTTTGTGATTGGTCCTGTTTGACTGACCTTTTGTTTCTGACACGATTTGAACCACCCTGTGCGTTCGTGAGCACTGTGAGACCTCATAGTGACGTTTGTGAATACGGGTGTAAAAGTATAGACTGGCTGAGCTTACAGTGGTGGTTTCATAAGGGGTTCCCCAAGGCAGTATTATGGGTCCCTTATTTTATTGGGTATAAAAAAACGATCTTATTATGTGTTTACGTCGCTTGGTCCCTGATTGTAGCAATCTCCTGGCGTTCCTATCTCCCTGTTACCTGCGGATGGTTGTGGTGCATATGGGGATGGTGGTGGTGCGGCGAGTGCTTGAGCGGCGGGTAGAGCCGCGCCGGCAGCGGCGGCGGCGAGTGCACCGGCGTGGACGGCGACGAGCCGTACGAGGACAGGCTGCCCGCCTCCGCGCCCGCTACCGTCGGCGTGCTCGCTGACGCGTACATCTGGAACGTGCGGTGCGACGGTACAAGTGACTGGTTGCTTGTTGAGCGAGTGATTCATGAGAATGCTTTTGTACCATCACTATTTATTTCCCCCTTTAAATTGACTACAATACAACCTAGCAAACCCAAGTTTACATTGTTAAATGTAAAGCTAGAATTTCAATGCGGCGCACGTTACGCACGCACACGAGGGTGTAAAATAGCTTCGTATCAAAATGTATGCACATACTTCTACAGCCGAGCGGCACACACGCGAAATAACGTTAGTGACACACGCGACAGTTGATCCACGTGGCTCACGTGAGCGTAGCGTGTGCGTGCGCAGCGTGCGCCGCAGTGACATTCTGGCTTTGTTCTTTAAAACGCAAATACACAAAGAAAGTTAAGAAAAATAAATGTAAACTAAGTATAATAACGCGTCGCTTACGGTCTCGCTCCAAGCTTCTGCATATATTTTGCTGTGACTGCCAGAAACACACCCAAGTGTAGCGAGACTAGTCACATCTAGTTACAACTCGTAAGAGGAATGCCACACGAGCATTTCCCGTGCGCTGCGTGGCGTGCTACATATGAAATCAAAGCGTTGCCACGACTACTATGAACGACACCCTCGTATGGTATCCCTTTATGATAGCCACCAACGTCAGACAGTACAACTAATTCTGACAGTCCCCTGTTTCCCCAGTCACTTCCAACTTCATCCCAACGGATTTCGGTCCCCAGGCACAACCATCACCTGCAGAGATCTCTCTGTTAACCCTCTCCTCCTCAAAGTATACTTACAGGCTGTAGCGGAGGTTTGGCGACCAGCATCGCGTCGGTAGGGGAGTGGTGAGGCGCTGCGGCGCGGAATGAGGACATCGGGGGCAGGGGGAGCTCCGCGCCGCCGCCCGCGGGCTCGCTCGGCGCGCCGGGGAGGCCTGGGTACAAGGTTGATTAGTTAAACAAAAACACATTGCAAATATTCATGGACGTTACTATCACATCCGTGTGGTCGTTTGTGCTCTTTATGTGGAAGAATTTCAATACGTTATATTGGGTTCCATGTCAAGAAATTTAGGGAGGGAGTTTGTCATCCTCTTACGGCATAAAACAGTCGGAAAATAGAACTTTGACATATAGATAGCCTATGGAACCAGTTCTGATGATCATGACTAAATATATTTTCTTTAACCTGATTAGGTTAGTCATATTCAAATTACTTGCTTACCAGCGCCCATTGAATGACTACAATAACTTTGTGTTCCCTGTTACGTTAGCTCTGTATTGAGCTAACTCTCTCAGCCAATTTGTAGTGAACCATGTCTTTTGGCGGTGATTGGCAGCAGCAGCTAGACCAATATCATTCTCAAGACTGCAATCTTAAGATTACAATCGCAAATGCGTTGCCAACCCTGAGGACTAAGATGGAATGGCTCTATGCTAGTAATTTCTCTTATCCCCACACCGAGCACAACAATGCGAACATTGCTGCTTGGCGTTAGTTTAAAGGACAAGATGGTGGTAGCAATCCAGATGGACCTTGCACACGGTCCTACCACCACAGACAGGATAGAAACATCCAGGTACAATGGATATTGAAATAAACACTTTGGATATCCTGTCAAGGAACTCAGCGGACATTGTAATGGTGCATGTCTTACCGGGTGACGCGCCATATGTGTCGTGCTGATAGGGCGGGGGCGGCTGGTAGTACCCGCCCGCCCACTCGCTACCAGCGTAGTAGGGCTCCTGGTAGGCACCGCCGCCGGCGCCCTTTGGCGACGCGTACCGGCTGGGCGAGTCGTGCCCGAATTCGTCGCTGCCATACTGTGGAAGAAAGAGGTGGTTTAATATATGTGCTGATTCAACAAACAATATGGCCGGCGTTGCGAGCCAGAGGGCCCATACAAGATGCACTACGCAAGCTAGCTTTTCTCTTAGTTTAGTTTTTAAACCAATCCCGTCACTGGTAGATGACGTGATACGAAAAGTCACGTGATGTGCCAGTGACGCGATTAGTTTAAAAACTAAACGAATAGAAACGATACTTAGCGTAATGCATCTTGTCTGGGCACTCAGGTCCTAAAGCAAATTCCATCCTTCCATAATTTCTTTCCAATTGATACACTGCTTGCTTGTCTCATCCAGATCTTTCCCGATCATCTGACCATGGGGCAGGTCTACCAATATCAACAATTAAAATTTAAGTTTACACGTGACAACCGCTTAGCTTAATTAAAATTCATGATAAACTTATGGCTAGCTTTAGGTATTCGCTTGACTGTCCAGTATCTTGATTTCTGGGCGAAAGATATGGTTCCGTGGCAGCCTAATAGCAGCAGCAAGAGGTTCAACTTTGACAAAACAGGACCAGGCTATTTAGGTATACGATCTTATACCCATTTATAGATTACATATTTGTATTTATTATTAACATTAAAGGGTTTAAGATGAGCTTTGCACGCCGCTCGACCATTGCTGGTTTATTGTGGCAGCCCTCTGTTTCGAGCTCACCGCAAAGGCCCGTTGCGTCCAGGCATTTCCAGCTTTGGGCAGTGACGAGTTGTATCTCTTGTGGGTCCATGATATGTCGCCCTAGGCAGAGATCCTGCATGTCGCATCTGCATTTTGTTATACAGCCTGACTTTTAACTTTCTGCCTTTTACAGACACATCTGATTTACCGTACAGTCGGCCAAAAATGTGGTCTATCACCCTACGGTTGAAGTTGCACGTCATGATGCAACAAGTTCGATTTTTCCTTGCAATAATATTATGACAGTGACAAGTGTCAACCTTAGCGATAATTAGATGTCACAGAAACTTTTGTCAAAAATGGTAGACCACTTGGCCGACTGTAGGTACAGTCAAGGAAATTGATTCCTAGACCATTATGGACTATGTCAAAGTGACACGATAAACAAAACCATAAGAAGTCTGTTACGTTTTGATTGATTACGTCACTATGACACAGTCCAAAACGGTCTAAGAATCAATTTCTCTTACTGTACATGGGTTCAACCTTAATGTACCCGACTGTACATAATGTAAGTCCGTTAGGTAAAGGGCACATTGCCAAATATAAAGGGTGTTCCACTTGTATTACTCCAATTAAATGTGTCCAATAACTCTCGCCAGTGGCAATAAACCAGACAAACTATGACCAATCCGTACCAAACGAGTCCGCAATTGCGAAAGCTGCGCTCTCGTGAGCTTTTGTGTGCTTTTTAAGGGCACTGTAATTGTTCAAATGGGCGCAGGAAAGGCAAAGGGTTCGCGTTTATGGTAATTAATTATTACTTTACATTTGTGGCTACAAGGCTGTCATTTCCGGCAATATTTCAACGTATTCACGTTAAAGTCACAGGGGCTCGATAAAACCTTGTTTTTCACTCGACCGCCATTACTTTCAATTAATAACGATCTTAACGTTGACATTACGATGACATGTCAAAAGCAATACGGTTTTAACGAGTAGAATGGAGCCCGGGAAAAATCTATTATCTATACTCCAGAGACGAAGCAAATTAGTGAGCTGTTTCACCAATTAACATTAGAAAACTCTTGCGCACACCACATGGCAATGAAAATATATATTATGAATTGAAGAAATGAAAAAAGAGACAAATAAGTACTCAGAACATAGGGTTTTTTATACTGGGAAGTTGGCAAGTTCCCCATGGAATAGCGATTAACAGTCTTCTACGCGAGCGGAATCCCGGACAACAGCTAGTACAGTCAGCATCAGAAGTAGGTAAGCAGAACAACATGCTCAAAATGCTCTAGACTTGACATTTTCTCTTGACAATAGAGTCGAGTGCAGATCATTTTGACATCTTCGGTTGCGTTAACTGTGCGTGTACGTTATATATAATTTATATTATACAAAATACAGATATCAATCTTCATTAACAACGTTGACTTTTAAGGAGCATGTTCTAAAAGCCAGCGGAATAAGTGAATAAAGATATAATCGCCAGAGGGCGTTGATTACTTGTCCATACGACGCTAATTGAACATCGCTGGACCGGGCTCAGGGTTGTCGACGAACGAAGTTTCGGATGTTTTACCCTTTTTTACTCATCTGTAGTTCCCAGGGAAGAGACAGCCAACGAAGTATAACTTTTGTAGTTTGGCTATTGGCCACTTTAAGTGTTTAGCAGTAAGAGTTACTGCTACATAACCGCATATTGCTTATGTCAGCGACTAACCAATTGTCTGTTAGCTAAGGCAGAATTATAATAAATGTCTTCTATCGAACAGCTACTAGTGGTGTTTACTTGACTCTCTAGTCTAAACCCTTACCAAGCTTATTTCACAAACAAATGATTTCAATTTTGATCCTTGATGTTTTTCATTTTATGTTAATTTGTCTTAAATATGTCAATTTCCGTCTCTTCACCAAGCGGTTCCAACGGAAGACCAGTGCTGGCTTTATGGCTAGCGAATGCTGAGTTGGTTTTGACACATTTTTGACACACAGAGTTTTGACACAAATTCCTGCTCAACTACGCGTGAATACATTTATTTCTTATCGTATGTTAGATTCATTGTTTTATATATGCTAGGTTAAGTTTTATAATTGTATATTTAAAAAACGACTAACTGTTGAGTTTCTTGCGGCGTTTCTTCTCAGCAGAGGTCTCTTGCGAAGCGCTGGTAGATTTTTTGACGTGTAAAAGTGCCCGTGCGGCCTACTTACTGAATCAACATCTTTTATCTTTTTTTTTAATCTTATTTTTTTGTATCTATGTACCTAATGTTGTTTTGTATTGTTGCGAATAAATGTCTCTATCTTTATCTTTATCTTTATATTTATATTTGAAATATACGGAATAAAGATGTTGTTTTACAATGTCATATATGTATCATCTCTTTATCTATCTCTTATCTATCTTGCTATTATGTATCTTTTGAACGGATGATCGTTTTTTTTGTAAAATAAAATAATAATAAGATTTTCAGATATTTTTTTGATTGCATGTTATCGTCAAAACGGTAATACATATGTCGGAGAAACATTCCCGCTGACATCATCATTAGTGGCTGCGGGCTTTGTGGGCGTCATGAGGGTAAAATGCGAGCATAAAACAACGATCACAAGTTCACAGTGGTTTATTTTAAGTTAACACAATAGTTCTAATTAATTTAAATGAGACAGTTTAAGACCGAGCAGCGGGTTCGGGGCACCGATCTTACTTCATGTTGTAAACACTTTAAAACGATCCAACTCGATCGTTAGTCCACATTCCAAAAAGTCTCAAACATAACTTCCCGCTAATCGACTTCCCCCCAAGCAAAGATGGCGCCTCGACCCCGCTCGAGGCACATGCTCCGCTCTGATTGGTCATTACGTAGTATTATAATCAAATCATGACTTTTATTAAATTATTAAGATCTATCATTCTAAAATAATGTAACAAATCAATTTAAATTAAATTAAGAATTTTAAAAGTAATTACAATGTAAACAAAAGCGATATTATCTTTTACGTATGTAAACAACAATCAACTTTACTCATAGCTTCCTCCGACACGGCCGTCCTGACTTATTACACGCCCTCGTGTGATGCTGAAGGCCGCGCATCATCTGCGGAAAAGAAAAAAAAATTCTTGTAAAGTTCGGCCACTCCTGACCAAAGAAAAGTCTGTAGGCCTCCTCGCCTTACAATGGCCTCCTCGCCTTACAATGGCCTCCTCGCCTTACAATGGCCTCCTCGCCTTACAATGGCCTCTTCACCTTACAATGGCCTCCTCGCCTTACAATAGCCTCCTCGCCTTACAATGGCCTCCTCGCCTTACAATAGCCTCCTCGCCTTACAATGGCCTCCTCGTTTTACAGAAACGCTACACCTCAACAGCCACCACGCCTTGCGCCCCTATCTACCATGGGATATCTTGTAAAAATAAAACTTAAATTCGCCACCCACAGTCGGATAACTAGAGATTTTAAACAAAATAAGTATTGTACAATGATCTTACCATCACTCTCATCTGACAAGCACGGATCCAGCTCAGTTGGGACATAGGATTGGGGGAGCGGGCGTAAGCGGTCCCTCGCATACTTGTATGTACGATTACAGGTCAAACTCTTGAGATGATACCTGTCACCGTCCAATACTTCAATGACCTCAAACGGTCCTTTATATTTAGCATCCAATTTTGTTTGATTCCTTTCGTGATTTTCGATCAAAACGTAATCTCCTACAGAAAACGAAGTGACTTTTGCCTTACCCTTGTCAAACCGTGCTTTATCAAGGCATGCATTACTTTTCAAGAATCTATCAGCCTGTTCTCTAATTTCTTCTATATTTACCTCAACCTCGTGATCGTCAACGGATAATAAATTTAACGGTCTAGCTACTCTACCTATTAACAACTCTAGGGGGCTTGCTTTAGTAACTCTATGGATCGTACTGTTTATGGAGAGTTGGACGTCATCTAACGCATCTTGCCAGGACCTATTAGGGCTTGTTTCTACCACAGTTAACATGTTTTTGAGTGTACTCATTATGCGCTCTACCTGGCCATTAGCGCGACAAGAGCCGGTCGCTATCAAATGTAACTCGATATTGTGATTGGAACAAAAATCTTTAAAATCTTTGTTCGCAAAACATCTACCCTGATCTGCAATAACACGCACTGGGGTACCGAAAAGAGATATGGATGCTTTGAGGGCGTTTATAGCACTGTCAGTGTTAATTCTTGTGGAATGCCTTAGTAACACATACTTTGTAAAAGCGTCTACGAGCACGAACACGTATTCCTTTTGATCATTTTTGCCACTGAGCTTGCCTGTAGCGTCAACGTGAATTGTATGCCAAGGAATATTTGTTTTCGGTATGGGGTGTAACTCTATCTGTTGTTTACCACTTCGCGACTTAGCTACTCTACACGTTATGCAATTTTCAACAAATTTTCTGACGTATTTTGACATGTTAGGAAACCAATAATGTTGGTATACTTTTTCTAAAGTTTTATCCCATCCCAAATGGAGAATTGATTCATGAATATGATTTATTACTGACCAACGAAAAGCTCTCGGTACAATCGGTAGCCAAATGTTGCGATTGTTTCTTTGAATTTTTCTGTAGAGCACATTAGATCGCAATTCATAGATTCTACAACTCTCTAAGTCTAGATCATCGGTTTCAAGTTTAGTAATAATTTCATTTAATTCGGGGTCTCGTCGTTGTTCCGCTTGTAACCAATTCGAAGATAACTCAGCTATATTAACGCGTTTTTCTGCCACGTAATTTTCTTTACCTAAGCTATGGGTATCGCTAACGGCGGTGTTGTTCCCTTCAGACAAATGGTTTCTCGAGAAGAAATCAACGTGGGCCATTTTCCTACCCTCCCTGTACTGGATATCAAAATCAAAAGCCTGAAGGAAAGCCCACCACCGGTGCACTCTAGGTGTCAGGTCAACTTTAGTTCTTGAGGCTTTTAAAGAATTGCAGTCAGTGACGACTGTGAAAGTTCTACCATACAAATAATGGCGGAAATGCTTAACTGAGTTAACAACTGCTAGTGTCTCCAACTCGTAAGAGTGGTATCGAGACTCCGCGGGTATAGTGCGTTTACTGTAGTACTCTACAGGATGTAATTTTGAGCCAGTTTTTTGGAAAAGAATTGCGCCGTAACCTTCGCTACTAGCGTCAGTGTGTAACTCTATAGGTAATTCTGGGTCGAAAAGCATCAAAACTGGAGACGACGTCAATAGCGATATTATGTCTTGTCTAATTGATTCATGTTCGGCGGTCCAAGTTATTTTAGAATTATTGTTAGCTAACAGACGGTAGAGCGGTGCCATTTTAAGCGAAAAGTTATTGATAAACTGCCTAAAGTAGGACGCTAACCCCAAAAATTGTCTGAGCTGAGTGACAGTCTGTGGTGGTTGGGAACTAGTTAATGCGGTTATCTTACGGGAGTTAGGCCTGATTTCACCCTCTGATATTTCATACCCCAAAAACTGGACTTGCTTCTTTAGAAAGGCACATTTTTTCATATTGAGCGAAAAGCCGGCGTCGCTAAGGGTTTTAAGTACAACGCCTAACCGTTCCAGCCCTTGTTCTACAGTATTCGCAGGTATGACGATATCGTCCATGTAGACAATCGCATAAGAGTGCGCTAAGTCACCTAGAGCCGTATTAATAGCTCTCTGATATACGGAGGGGGCATTTCGTAGGCCAAACGGCATGGCAGTAAACTCATAATGAGCGTCCGGAGTAATAAAAGCGGTTTTCTCTATCGAATTCGACTCTACATTTATAGGAACTTGATAAAATCCACTAGCCATGTCGAGACACGTGTAAAATCGTGCACCCGATAACCTCTGAACTTGGTCGCCGATTAAAGGCAAGGGGTACCGGTCAGGAACTGTATTAGAATTTAATTCTCGGTAATCTATGCACATTCGGTCCGTGCCATCGCGCTTCTTTACTAAAAGTATTGGGCTAGAGAAGGGCGATTTGCTAGGTCTAATAACCCCAGCAGACAAGAGTTCGCTACACTTATTCCGTACTGTTTCCCGCTCTCCAGGGCTCAAGTGATATGGTCTCCGTTGTACGATTTTACTAGGATCTACTAGATTAATCTCTAATTCACCTGTCTTTACTCTACTAGTAGGCGTGCCTTCAACGAATGAGTTCTTAAAACTGCTAAGAAGTTCTATCAGTTGTGGTTTAAGGTCATCGGGTATATCGGTATCCACGTCTTGAAAGTGAGCCGTCGCGTTAGCAACATCGCAAATATTAACTGTAGAGGGCTTCTCGACTATAGTAAGCTGATCACTCGATATGTGCACTGACAACCCTAGGGCCAACAAATCGCGTCCAATCAGAATGTCATTATTTAGATAATCGTCAGGTATAATGTGAAATAAAATTTCTACGTCATGACCACTAAGAAAAACTCTAGATAAAATTTGCGAATCGCATAATACACTAGATTTTCCTACCCCAGTCAAAGTAACAATTGCACGCTGCAATGCACCAACAAGCCTGCGAGAGACGCTCTCTTTAATTAAGGAACAATCAGCACCGGAATCGAAACAAAACGGGAACTGCTCACCAAATTGCGTAATGGTTCCAGTGACAGGTCTCAGACCGCATACGTCCACTCGCTTCACGACGCTGGTTGCAGTGGCGGCGGGCTGTGCGCTGCCGCTTGCAACTGGCCATGTTCTTGAGCACCGCGATGCCACGTGACCCTCAGCACCACACTTGTAGCAAGTCACAACGGGCCGCGCAGTAACGGCCGTATTGGAGCGCTCAGAGTTCAGAGCTGGTTGCTGCTTGTCATGCGATCGGCTGAAACATTCAAAGGATTTATGACCTAACTTTCCACACGCGTAACATTTTGTTGACACAGCACTTAACCTAGGACGTTTATTGTCTTGCGTAGTACTTGCGACGGCTTTTGAAATCTCTTGGTAACTGCGTTTGCGATAAGAGAACGCCATTAGTTCACGTTGCATTTTACTGCGGGTAGTTATTTCTTCAGAAAAAATATTGCGTTGCAACCGTGGTTCGATTTGCCCCATGTGTGCGAGTATCAAAGATACCGCCATTTCTTCCTTGCCCAGACTACCCCATCGTGACATCAGTAAAGTGAATAAACGGCTTGCATAAGCAGCAAGAGATTCACCCTCTTGTGGTTTGCCAGTAATCATCTTTAACATCGTCGCAGCACATGTTTCCAATGTATCAAAGCGAGAAAGGAAAATTTCTTTAAATTCTACCCACTTCATATTGGGAAAAGCTATCTGAGAAAACCATGTTGCAGCCGAACCCTTCATAGCCTTACTAAGTATGAGAATCAATTTACTTCCCTGTATATCGCGATCCGTTAAGCAGATATCCGCTGTTGCTAGCCAGGCCCGGGCATCAGTGTCAGCATCATCCGGTTGAAATTCAGGCAGCGTGATGCCCTTATCCTCGATTTTCGGTGGGTTGGTTAGCGCCTCCACTAGTAACTTCATGCTGGTTTGCTGCGCTTCGAATAACGCACGCCATCCTTCATTTGCCGCTGTCGGTTCGCTCACGTTTTGTGCCTGCACCGATCCCACTTCTGATGTCGGAGAAACATTCCCGCTGACATCATCATTAGTGGCTGCGGGCTTTGTGGGCGTCATGAGGGTAAAATGCGAGCATAAAACAACGATCACAAGTTCACAGTGGTTTATTTTAAGTTAACACAATAGTTCTAATTAATTTAAATGAGACAGTTTAAGACCGAGCAGCGGGTTCGGGGCACCGATCTTACTTCATGTTGTAAACACTTTAAAACGATCCAACTCGATCGTTAGTCCACATTCCAAAAAGTCTCAAACATAACTTCCCGCTAATCGACTTCCCCCCAAGCAAAGATGGCGCCTCGACCCCGCTCGAGGCACATGCTCCGCTCTGATTGGTCATTACGTAGTATTATAATCAAATCATGACTTTTATTAAATTATTAAGATCTATCATTCTAAAATAATGTAACAAATCAATTTAAATTAAATTAAGAATTTTAAAAGTAATTACAATGTAAACAAAAGCGATATTATCTTTTACGTATGTAAACAACAATCAACTTTACTCATAGCTTCCTCCGACACATATAAGTATCCAATGTAATTTGATAATTATAGTGCAAGCCCTAAAAAAAACCGGCCAAGCTAACAATTCGGATGGTTTCAGAAACCTTTGGTTCGAATTGAATTTGGAATCTTTTTTTTATCTTTTATCTTTATCTTTGGTGCGCGAGTCCAACTCGCACTTGACCATTTTAAAAAGTGAAAGAAGATATCGCCAACCCTACCGCAGAAAGCTACAAGCGCGCTCGATTGCGCCACGCGGGCGAAAGCTCTACCAATTGAGCTTATTCTAGCTTATGCTTTTATGCACTTGCGGCCAATGTCCTCTAATCCGAACGAACTTTTAAAATGTTGAATCTTTTTGTATGAGGGGACAGATCTGGAGACCACGGTCGCTAGCCGGTTTCTTAGATAAATTCCCATAATAGTTATTTCTAATTAATCTAACATACCGAAACTGTAATTGTCGAATGCAATAAACATTGTAACGCTCTATTCAACTCGGAAAAACCATATTCCTATTCACATGTTATCGTATTGGTCGGTTTAACTCGGCCGCCATTACTGTGAAGTAAATAAGAGCTATCATAAAGTTGACAATACAAGAAAAGCAAAAGTAATGTGGTTTTACTTAGTAGCATACAGCTTGAGAAATGAGAAATTACAATCAGATTTTTTCCCGAAATATTTTTTACGGAGGCAAACGCGGAGCTCCTATTTCTGCACGCTTTGGCCTTTTGGGAATGCTCTAATAGTTACGTAACCTAAAGTCACAGCGCAAAAGCTCTTAAAAGAAGCTTCGGATTTGTACTTCCGTCTCAATAGCTCCCGTACGCTCTTATGCTAGTTTAACCGAATTTACCCGAAATACTTTTTGAACCTTTTACACTAGTTGACAGCTGTCACAGTATTCGAAAACAGAACTACGTAAATAATTCATAAATTATAGCACTGTACTCTACCCATTTAAAACTAATAAAATTCTGTCTTAATTTGCTCAAACTTTGGGTTAATCCGTATTAGTTCAAATATAAACGGAGCCGTCGTCGACAACTTGTTATGATCATTTAAATGGGCCATAAAATGGCACTTAAGCCGGTCACAACTATATTTACGTAGATGACATAACAATACTGTGTATTAAATAAAGTTTCCAAACAGTTTTATAGGGCACTCGCCTTTGTTGCAGAAAAAGAGGAACAACGCCGGGGTCCCGTGTAACCACACGCCGCCGGGTTAGAATAGTGCCTCTCCATGTCTTCCCGTGGATATCGTAAGAGGCGACTAAGGGAATAAAGGCTTGTAGTACTGTTACGCGATGGGCTTGCACCGTCACTAATACCTTGGTAAACATCTTAGCCTAACCCCCTTACTTATAAACGTGGAATAAGCTTGGAATAGTTTATGCCATGCTTTGTCCTTATCTGTAATTGTGACATTTGCATCTGACAGAAAGCAAAGCTGGTGTGCAAAGTGTGGTTACAGAATTAACAACTAGTTTCTAGAGTTGTTGGTAAGTCTGTAGCTGTGCCTACCCTACTCTGGCCACGAAGGTGTGATTTTATGTGTGCATGTATATTTAGTTTAATCAATAATCATATTATAATGTTGATGTATAAAATCCAGTGCTATGAAGCAATAATCATAGATAAGTAAATGAGTCTTAATGTAGTCGCTTTAGATTAGTCTGCATATTCTTTCCGGTCAAGGTGAAGTGACTCACGAGACACAGTATATCGATGCTATTAAACCTGAAGAAGGAGTTTATATTGAAATGGATATTAGATTTGGATTGATAAAGAAACGTGTGATGTTTACTGAGTTGTTTTAACACGGAAGTGAGGGGGAGGCTTTTGCTTAAGGGGGACACTACATAGATATTTTTCACTTCTCATGCTCTTAAAATGTTACTTTAGTCGCTGCACATCAGGACTAAAACTCTTTATTAATCTCTAGGGACTAAAGTAATATTTTTTAAATTTATTTTGGAAACTCCTAAACAGCCAATCATGGTGTTGGTGAATGGAGTATTATCGCCATTTTCAGTGATTGTGTATGGACCATTTTTTGAGCGTGGAAATAACCTCAAAATGACAACTGTTCAAAAATATAGAAAATAAAGATTTAATATCGTGAAACACCATTAATGATTACGAACATGAATCTATTTAATTATATAAAGGATAATTCACTTTATTATGCATGGTCCAATTAGTTATAAAATAGTTTCAAGTTTGAATCTGTTGGCTAAATAGGCAAGCATTTAAAGCGTCACTTGCAAAAAAAAAAACGCGGAACAATTTTGTAACAGACTTTAATATAATCAATATCTTAATTTTGTATATGTAGATCGTCACATTTTGCACACTTAGCTTCTATTTTATTTTTTACTTATTTTATATGGATCATATTCTGCATTTATAATATTGGTATGAATGTGTAAAGGTATTTCAGGTCTAGAAATCGTTTTGTTATTAATTTTTAACTGTTATTCGACCAGCTAAACGTATTACAGTGATTATCTAAGTTGTGCATCTAATGTTGTCCCACAGTGCACCGTAACAAGGCATTGTCTCTTGCATTGTCCGGTGCAGCCATATGCAATCCTTACAAGTCGATAGGGAAATATGTTCGCCTTACTCGGACGGTCAACTTTGGACATGAGTCCATAGACAAATGAAGTAAATGAATGAGGACAAAAAACCGGCCAAGTTGCTGCGTCTTTAACAGTAGTTCAACACTTCAATCGGTAGACGTGGAATTTGGTACAACATTAGTTAATATCCCTGAGACGAAAATAGGGTACTTTTTTAATTACTTTGTAGGTTATATGGTGTGTCCTGAATCTTCGATCGCACAGACACGAACAGCGAATCAGATTTTTAGGTTCTCCGTCTCACTCACGCACGTCCATGGCTGGCTGAATGACACGCGGGCGCGCGTCAACATGGCGTCACTAATAACCAATAATAGCACAGAATACAACCAGGCAACGCGTGAATCACGCTGATTGGTTCCCGCGCTTCGAAATATTGTCATCTGCGCAGGTACATCGGTAAGCCATAACAGTTGTGTTTTACTGTACTATGCTATTATATACTAGGGTGGATCATTGAAAGTATGAAAAAATTTTTTTTTGCTTCAATCTTTTTCGGCTACCATTAAAAAGTTGTTACACCTACGTAACATTCATAATATAAAATATGAAAGAGATATATTAATATTTAGTACTGCCCCAAGCTAACGGAAGTTTCACATAAAAGTCTTATTTGGCATGATTTCTGTTACCTCACTTTTTAATTCGAGTCGATTATTTATTTATCGAATGTTGATTAATCGTTTAATTATACCGTGGTGCATCACTACAAACCCCTACCCCACCTACGCGGCGTTGCGTTGCGCAATTAGTTGCGCCATAACTATTGTTCTGAGTGGTCGATTATTGCAAAAATTATGTCCTTGTTACGAAGTGACGCTGAGTGTCCTGTGTTCGGGGCTGCTCGGGATTTGCCTACAAATACATTGCCAACGTATGAACATGTTATGCTGTGCTATTTGTGGGTTAGTCGGAACAAACAAAAACAGGGTCAACGTAAGAACTTAGTGAGTGACACTTGTTTCGAAGTTTCTGTGAAAGTTATGAAACAATGGGAGCTAGCTTCGATACCTACTATTGACGGTCGATCCGTAGTTCGCAAGATTAAGGACTATCATGATAAGTATCGCAACCTTTTAAAACCTTATTTATCAAGAAAAAATGTCGAATCGTATAAAGAACGCATGAAAATATACAAGCAGGAAGCGCAGGTTTTATTTGACATAGCAACATGTAAATGTAAGTGTTTTGATTCCTGTACATGCGATAAAGCCCAGAAAGTACCCATTCGTTAACGAAAGTTTTTGCAAGATCAGCGAACTAATCGAAAAATGGGCATCGGCAGCGTTGATATACAGGTAACCAAACAAACTGAGAAAAGCCTCGGTAGAAAAAGAAAACTGGAGGATTGGTGTCAAGCTCAACGCCAGAAAGTGTTTGTTTCGGAGTCTGAGCCTACGCTGTCTACAAGCAAATGCTCTATGGTCAAATCTACTGCTTCTACAGGTACCTATATAGAACTACCCTCTAATGAAAAAGACACAGACAGAAGTATCGAACTACCTACACTTCATATACTGCAGGACTCCTCCGCGATTGCCAAGACTTTAGACCGTTTTGGTGTGTCTGATCGAGCTGGAGCAGCAATAGTATCGGCAACATTGCAAGATATTGGGATTGTTACCGCAGAAAATATGTCAAATGTTGTGGATAGAAATAGAATTAGACGTGCACGCGACAAAGAGAGAAACAAATTGATTGATTGATGTATCCTTTACGTTTGAGCATAACGAGTTCGGCCTCTATTTCGATGGACGCAAAGATAAAACCTTAATATACGAAGATTCAAGAAGGAAGGTTGTGTTAGAGGAACACATAAGTTTGCTTAAAGAACCCGGTTCTGAGTACATGGGTCACCTGGCTTTGCAAAGCGGAAAAGCTCTGCACGTGAGCAAGAATCTGCATGAGTTTTTAGTGCAGAAAGAAATTGACTGCGATATGCTTGTTGTGATCGGTTGTGATGGGACTGCAGTAAACACGGGACACAAGGGTGGTATTGTTAGATGTCTGGAGTTAAAACTGGGAAGGCCGTTGCAATGGTTTATTTGCCAACTACACGCAAATGAGCTTAATTTGCGTCATTTATTTGAGACCCTTGATGGCACTACGACTGGACCTCGCAGCTTTTCAGGAGGTATAGGTAAAGCGTTAAAAGATTGTGAGACACTTCAACTGAAGCCCTTTCAGGCAATCAAGTGTTATTTGCCTGTAATTACAAATAAAAGTGATTTGAGCACAGATCAGCTTTATTTATTTGACATTTGCGAAGCTATCAGTTTGGGATCTTGTAGTGAAAGTCTAGCTAAGAAAAACCCGGGCAAAATAGTACATTCAAGATGGCTTACAACAGGAAACCGGATTCTGCGGTTGTATGTTTCTACGCCTGCACCGACAGATAATTTGCTTTTATTAGTAAATTTTGTAATTAAAGTCTATGCCCCTATGTGGTTTTCTATTAAGACTGAACCACTTTGCATTCACGGAGCCAAACATTTACATAAGACTATGATGCTATCGCGATACCTTCCCCGGCAGATGAGAGTCATCGTGGATCGTGTTATCCAACGGAATGGCTATTTCGGGCACCCCGAAAACATTTTATTGGCCATGTTAGCTGATGAAAGAGAGCAAGTGAGAGTTTCAGCTTTACAAATTATTACAAAAGCACGAGATTCGGCCACAACATCTCCCCGAGTTTTCAAACTTCCCAAATTTAATTTTGGAGCTGAAAACTACACCGAAATGATAAATTGGAACCAAATTACTTTGACAGAACCACCACTAACCAAAAATATTAGCAAAGATTTGATTCTTGATTGCATTCAAAATCCACACTTAGTCGAAACTAAAATTATGCCTCGTATCAAAAACTATCCTTGCCACACTCAAGCCACAGAAAGATGCGTCAAAATAGTCACCGAGGCAGCTACAGCAGTTTGTGGCCCATTCAGAAGGGATGGATTCATCAAAACCAGGCTGGAATCTCGAAAAGTTATGCCATTTTTCAACTCAAAAAAAGATTTTAAAATACAGTGAAAACCTAAATTTTACGTTTTTTCATGAGTGTTTTTTTTATTACGGACTTTAAAGTATGTGTTTTTTTTTATTTTATATAATTTTTCTAATTCTTAACAACGATTAAAGGTTAATGAACAATGATTTCCCGTTTTTTATTACCTACCAGTTCAGTTTACAAGTGGCGGTTTTTTTGATTTTATTGAAAACTTTGACAGCCTTGGGGCAGTATAAAACATTAGAATAAATTAAAAAAAAATACTCATCTGATATCATGTTAATGGGTAACAAGTTTCTCATGGTAGCCAAAAACCAAATTCAAAAAATATATTTTTTGATCCACCCTATTATATACCTATTATTATTAACCCGAAAAATGAAGAAGAAGAATGATGAAGAGATTGATGAATGTAGAGGAAGCGAAAATTGTGTGTTTAGATCGGTGCACCTTTCATTCCATAATCTCTGCCTACCCCATTGGGAGACAGGCGTGAAGATATGTATGTATGTATGTATGTATGTATTAAGTATTTTTCTTAATAAGACAACCATGACTGCAAAATAAAGTACAGTTGGAAATAAAACTATGGTCTCACATAAAATGTTTCAACAGGAACTTAAAGACTGTACACGATAAAATCTGGCCATGCATGATCTGGTGTATCTTTGCGATGAATGCATATTTTCAAGCAGTTTTTTTTTAATATGTTGTATAATTATAATACTATATAATTAAATAAAATCGTATCATAATGTATGGGTATGTGTTAGTTTTCGCCAAATATATTCTATCATACCTTTCATCTCTTGTACAGCGTTTTTTGACAATATTCACTCACTTCCTGCTTCTACGCCACAACAGTATTTATATTGTTACAAGCAGTTTTACCCACAATAGAATGTCGTCTTACGAAAAAAATACTTTTTGAAACTCATTTCTATTTGTAGTAGTCAGGAAGACTTTTTACTCCAAGCACTGAAAGTTGTTTTTGTATGGGAGGCATTTATTTGTCAAAAAGTCAAATTCGCCAAAGTTAAAAAACCTCAGAACTATCTTAATCTGAATATAATCAGGAAAGTTTTAACTATTGTGGTAAGATAATTTAATAAGGTATAATTTGGCTTGTATAATTAATAATAATAAAATGTTTTAAAACGGAGAATTTGGTAAGACTGTCAGAAGATCGTGTACAAAAAAATAAAGGTACTGTGGATTATATAAGGGTCTAAGATACAGACGCTCTTACATTTTATTATGATTGTATTTTTATTATGTAGTTTCATAACCACTGACTATTACAAAAAAGTGCTGCTTGAAAATTAGCATTCATTAAAAAAATACACCAGATCATGCATGGCCAGATTTTATCGTGTACAGTCTTTATTTTCTTTCTGACTGTGTAATTCTAACCACTCGCCTCAGCAACTGTCACAAAAAGCTCAAGGCACGCAGTAAACGCATGAACCCACATGAATCATAACCATCTCGTCGTATCCTGCTCCCGTCGCATTGTGCGCGGGTTCGCTTCCTGTACCCTCCGCGCAGGCGCGAGTTACAAGTTCACCGCGGGTCGGAATGTGTTGTTATATCAAGGAGAATGACTTTATATCACATTAAGTCGCGGTCAATAGAACTTGCAAAAGATGTAAAAAAAACCAAACGAACCAATTCAACATGATTACTCGATAATCACGTACTTTTAAATATCAAGTGAGGTCTTTCCAATGATTTAAACACTAGATCATTATTATACGTTATTTTTGATAAGAACACGCTGGGTGAATATTTGAGGTTATGTGTCAAACAGTATTAATTTGTTTACATCGTTCACAAGTTCCATTGACGACTTTAACCCTTTGAACGCCTTTAACTTCATACAAACGTCGTCCTCACACGCCAATGACAGCTGAAAACCACAGCTAATGTCAACCTTACGTCACAAATACTCTACTCGGGTCTATTTTCCACTGTATCTGTGACCACTATATGGGTCAATGGCGTCGTAGGCACGACAGAACACGACCATTTTAGTGGTTCTTGGCGTTCAAAGTGTTAAGCACGCAGGCCACCTGCCCCCTAATTCACCATGTTGAGAATGACCCGTGACGTGACAGGTGTACAGTTCGGTATACATTGCAAAGTTAACACACGATTCATATAAGCTGCACAATGTACACTCGACTGTATGACTCGATGTATGAATGTGGAAGAAGTGAAAATTTGTCAGGATCCTAGCAAGTAGAAAGAAGTGGTCTCTGCCTACCCCTATGGGAAACAAGCGTGATTTAATGTATGTATATACTTTAAGAACTTTTATAATTGTTCGCTACTTCGTCGTTTACTCGTAAGTATACCTACCCCGCTTGCGCTCGTGTCCTGACAACCCGCCCCGTTACTACGGGACTTTCTTTTTTCCTTTCCGGATTTATTGCCCTAGCATTATTCCCATTGCGCTATTTCTTAACAAACGCGTTTAATTAATTCAACAAACGATGCAATGGAAACTCATGAGTTGGATTATAAAGACTCTCTTTACGATATGAATAATTGATTATTGAATTCTACTATCGACCCGCCCTCGCTTCCGTTAACGTTAATTACGTTATTATACATAAAAACCTTCCTCTTGAATCAGTCTATCTATTTAAAAAAAACCGCATCAAAATCCGTTGCTTAGTTTTGAAGATCTAAGCATACATAGGGACGGACAGACAGCGGAAAGCGACTTTGTTTTAAAATACTATGTAGTGATTCATACCTATTATCAGCACTTTATTACGAGTTACGTCGAGAATCAGTGTTCGCATTGTTGTGTTCTGGTGTGGCTTTCCATCTTAGTCCTCAGGGTTGCAGTCGTGACAATGCAACGTCTATGGGTCACAGATCCCACTTACAATCAAGCATACCATAAAAATAGGAAAAATCATTTTTTTTTATCGATTGCCGAAATTTAATGATGCATGTATTATGGGTTAAAAGTCTTCTTTCTAGCACCTACCTGCACTTTCCAAAACCAACGATTGTTGAGGAGAAGTGTCGTAAAAACACAAAAATATTTTGAAACTATTCCTTAATGCAACTGTCACATAATTATTCCTTAATGCAACTGTCACATAATTATTCCTTAATGCAACTGTCACATAATGAAGCCTCTTAAGTATTCGAGTGCGGGCATTTCGAACTCAACTTTTTTTACTTATGCAACTATCACATAATGAAGCCCCTTGGTTTTTTTTGTTATTATTAACCAAGAGATCTACATTACATTAAAACTGCAAATGCGTAAAAAGATAACGTCGATGTATCGCATGACCAAATCCATTAGGGAGCTTCCAAACACGTCACCAGTGTCGGATGACAGAGTGGTTAGAAAAAAGCCGTGTGAAGTCTCTGAGCTTTATAATGGGAGGATGAAGTATTCATTTAAAAAAGAGGGTTCCGTACAGTACGCAGAGTGTGTTATTATGTTCCAATTTGAATTCGAATCGAATCAACTTGAGCCCAACTCACATGTTATTGACATAGTATTGGATGGTTTAAATAAGATCGCGAATTCGATAGTGAATCATCGACGTTTTCACATCACTATGCCATAAAAAAACAGCAAAATTACCAACAAATTAAATTTTTAGTCTACGCTGAAACACAAAAGATCGTGCACTTTTGCTTGGCAACAAGGTTAAGTTCCAACTTTAACATCTGCACGCAATCAACAAACAAACTCGTTGCTTCTGTTGATGATTTTAACATATGAAACGTCATCGACGTCAGGGGGGAGAAAGGGGAACGCGGGACTATCTCACTCAAATTGATCTAGTCTTAAACAAAGCTCTAGGCTTGTGCTATTGGTAGACGATAAGCTATAAAGAGAAACTAGCGACCCGCCCTCGCTTCGCTTCCGTTTATGTATGATATAAGCCTAAAGCGTTCCTCGATAAATGGGCTATCTAACACTGAAAGAATTTTTCATATCGGACCAGTAGTTCCTGAGATTAGCGCGCTCAAGCAAACAAACTCTTCAGCTTTATAATATTAGTATAGATACATACTTAAATACATTCAAGACTGAACAAATTCGTCACTATCACATTCTATAAATAGTATGCATTTTGGAACGCTCTTAGCCAACATATATATTATTAGAAATAGTTATTTGCGCGCCTATATATTTGGTTGTTGTTATTTTAGGTGGGCGTACGCGGCCGACATAATATGTTGTATCTTGTTTGGTACGCCTCGAGTGGGCTTTGTGAAATATGGCGACACGTGTACATCTAAAATGTGAAGCGATAATAAAAATTTACTAATATAATTATGGCAAACGTATTTTTGTTCTATACATGTAATTCACTCCTGACGCACAACGTACAGCTTAAACCCCTGAACATAGGGAGTGCATGAAGATATTTTTATTCGAAAATCAACCCCAAATGGACACATCATACGCTTTTACGCGACTGTATTTTCAAGACTTAGTATGTATGTAAAGTCTGTATTGCACACATACTAGAGTTGCCGCGAATACTCGCTATTATTCGGTATTCGGCATTACTCGTGATTTTTTTGATATTCGTCGCATACCGAATAATAGCTAGTATTATTCGGCATTCGGCGAATAGTCGTCTAAAATAAACTTTTATCGAACAAAAAACTAATGAGTTAAAAATAATCATTTTTTTAATTATTTTCCCTAATAAAACAATACACAATATCAAGTATTATCTGTAATATGTGCCTGTGCGTATCATACTTATTCATGAAATTAAATTAGTTAGGCTTTTTAATTAATATTTAAAAACAAAACGGGGTATTCCCCGTAAACTATGCCAAACTAAGGCTGTTGTCGAGTGGAGACCCAGAACCGGGCGGAGGAACGTTGGCAGACAGGGAATGAGGTGGACCGACGACCTGGTCAAGGTGGCGGGAAGGTGCTGGATGAGAAGAGCACTGGACCGAGATGAGTGGCGAGCAATGCAGGATGCCTACACTCAGCATTGGGTGGCTATAGGCTGAACAAGAAGAAGAGAGATGCCAAACTAGAAAAGGGTTGCAACTTGCCAGCATTTAAAAATTGAAAATTAAATTTACTACATATATGTAGGTATGTATAACATGAAACAGATTTCTTTAACTTTATTGTTTTCTTATGCTCACAACCTTAGAAGAAATTAGAAATATTTTTAATGTGTTTAATGATTTTTTTACGTCGCATAGTAATGTCGAGTTATTCGACTATTCGCCAAAGTGAATGGCGATTAATCGGTATTCGACTATTCGCTATAACCACTATTCGCGGCAACTCTAACACATACATAATACAAATAACAAACACATCTGAAGACACTGTAGCCTAGTTGGTAGTGACCCTGCCTACGAAGCTAGCGGTCCCGGGTTCAAATCCTGCTAAGGGCAGATGTGTGTGGGATGAGCGCGATTATTTGTTCCCGAGTCTTGGATATATTCTATGTATTTACCCCCTTACTTATAAATGTGGAATAAGCTTGGAATAGTTTATGCCATGCTTTGTCACTTTCTGTCAGATGCAAATGTCACAATTACAGATAAGGACAAAGCATGGCATAAACTATTCCAAGCTTATTCCACGTTTATAAGTAAGGGGGTTAGTATACGAGTATAAGTAAGTTTATAGTTGTCTACCAATAGCACAAGCCTAGAGCTTAGTTTGGGACTAGCTCAAGTTGTGTGAGATTGTCTAGTTTTTTTATACATGAACCGGTGACTAACATGAACATTATTGGACTTCGTCCTTTAAGGAATCTCTTCCAGTTGCACTGCCATCTATACACCATTACATCATCAAACGCGTTAAGCTAAGTCAGCCATGTGTAGTGTTACTCATATTAATGAATTAACAAAATAAGGGATCGAATCATATTTCTAAGAACCTTAATGCTGTTCTGTTAACATATTGAAATATTCTGTTCAGGATTTCCTTTTATGAATCATTAGCAAATATCTCAAAATAATAGTCTATTTCGTTTCTGTCAGTATGCGCGTTTAGTTATTTTAAACTACCCAATATTTGATGAAATATTAACACTGTAATGAATCTGAGGTGGGTCGCTATACTCATTCCCCTTAGGGTACTATAATACCTAACGATCGATGCATTGATCGATCATCGATTTGTGTAATAACACCCTTATACAATTCACAAAATTAAAAAGTTTAAGCATCGAGTAGACGACACTGTAGGTACAGTCAACCCCAATTTGATTTGTAGGCCACTATGGACTATGTTAAAGTAACGTTGACAACCAAAACGTACGAGACCTCCTATGATTTGGTTTACAACGTCACGTTGACAAAGTCCATAGTGGCCTAGAAATCAAATTGCTTGACTGTACCTAAGAATTATCACGAACATTTTTGTTTTAACTTCTTTTGTATCGCATGTGATTGAAGCAGCAAATAAACGTTTTATCTATCTTTTTTGAGTTTCAACACAGTTCCAACTTACCCCACTCTCCTGACTGGTAGTAGCCGGCGGCAGTCCATGCTCTTCATTAAATCTCCGTCTCGCTCTATGCCTCAATAGAGCTGAGGCATCGGGCTGTCCAAACTGGAATATCTGCTCCTCTTTCCCATTCAAAAACCTCTCCACCTCATACTCCCTCTTCTCCCCACAAAAGTCTGTATTTATAAACTCTGAACGCACCCCGTCTAGTATCTCCGAGGACATCCGAAGCGTGTCCGAAGTCTGCCGGAGATTGACTTCGGACTCTGGTCTATAGTTCTCGCATATCTGGTTGAACGTGTTGAAGTATTCGGACGCCAAGTCCGCTTTAGGCTGGTAGTCCATTGGTCCCATAGGCGGAGGGTCCGCGGTTAGGAAGTTAGAGTCCATGTTAACGTCATGCCGAAGCGCCATTTTGAATCACTTAAACTTCACTTTTTTACACTTTGTTGGACTCATCACCGTGTTCTAATGGGCATTGTTATAACACTGTAATATTAACAATATATTTAACGTTCCGTGTTTGACCACCCAATGGTAAAAGCGGCCGCATATTGCAAGCAACTCGGATTACTTGTTTTTTTTTTTAAATCAAAGACACCTTGCGAAGGGAACGAGAGCTTAGCATCGCTCGGCCGGGAATCGAACCAGTACAAAGGAGAAAGCAGGTAAGCATCCGTCGAGGGGAATGTGTCAAAATTGAACACCCATAGAAATTTAAAAAAAATACGCCATTGAATTGGGAATTCAGTTTTAATTGAAATTTAAAACCGATTTTGATAGTCTAAAGTTACTTGTAACGAGTCGATTTCACAGGGGTCACACCACTAGGTGTAAGAATGGTAACAAAATACTTTGCACCCTCGTAGGGGGAGAATTAAATGACGTTTTTTAAATAACAATGAAGTTACTAAACATCACACAATTAAGACATTGAACAATCTAATTTGAACTAACAACAAACCTGAAGATTTCCAAAAAATCTTACATTGAATTGAATTATTAACCAAAGCTGCGTCTCTAGGCGGTTAAATCTAAATCGTATTTGACCTGCGGGCCGAGTATATAGGTACATATATCCGTCACTTTTTGACACGTGTACTTATTTACCTGTCAGAAGGTGACGGATGCCTTCTCCAAACTTTATCATGCGATAAACGCAGCCATGTTAGGACCCCAATGGGTCTAACATGGCTCACTCCGTCACCTTCTGACAGGTAAATAAGTACGAAAGTGACGGACGCTTTATCCACATTTGACACTCGATATAGACGCATCCACACTAGACACGCTGTTATGGTATTGTTTTTAACTCGGTTATTACTGTCAAGTAAATAAGAGCTATTAAAACTTTGACAATACGATTACAGGTCAAAAAAGATAACATAATTTTTGCCGTGTTGGATAGAGCCCAGGGTGCCTAATATGACTGCGTTTATCGCGTGATAAGTTTTGGATAAGGCATCCGTCACCTTCTGACAGGTTAATAAGTACACGTGTCAAAAAGTGACGAACGCTTTATTCACAGTTGACACGCGATATAGACGCAGCAGGCCAGGACACTAACAACAGCAAGTCATTTTCTGATTCAACCACATCTAAGTTGATATGTCTTACGTCTTGGTAGGCCCGTTTCATTCAGGAGCTCTATTCTAATCTGTAAAACCTAATTGCTTTCGACATGTTATCGTATTGTTATGTTGGAAATAAAATCTATCATAACGTTGACAACACGATAACATGTCAAAAGCAATAGTGTCATGGAGAAAAATTGAGTCCTTAGTGTGCGTTATAAAAACTCTTAGTTAGTTGACAATAAGAGCTGTCAAAACGTGAGCTGTGTGATTACGATAACGATGCAAAATTGCCTAAACCAAAGTAGAATGTAGGCCTAGACTCTAACCTTCTTCTGTATTTGCACCAGTTTTAAGGTAACAATTTAAAATATGAAGCAATAACCAAGTGATGAAATCGAGCACTATGCATCAACAAAAAATACGTTTTTAATGTAAAGCGCTTTCCAATTGTTGCCTTACATTCAAAAGATGATTTACATTCGGCAGCCAGGCAGGTAAACGTGAAATTGAGTTGCATCCTTCCTCTGAGCACAAAGCAGAGTAAAAACATCTGCGTGAATTTGTGAAAAAATGTTTTGCAAGTTGACCGACTGAGGAACCGATCGATTTTTGCTGCGTGACGATGAAAATAAGGGTTATGAGTTATAGTTAATAGACGTAATGAACCAAAATGTAAGAGTTTGTAAAATTGAATTATAACGTAACTTTGACGTCTTAGTTCAAGAATCAAATTGGTTGAGATTATGGTTATTACTATTCGGATATTCCACTTTAATTCTTAAACTGTTAAACAGATTTAAAACTTTAATAAATGAGGTTTTATATGATTCGCCAAGAACGTGTGTAGACAGTAGGCTTTAAAAAAATATAAGGGTAATTTTAGATTAAAGCGTGAATATTGTGAACGTAGTTAAGGACTTTAAAAAAAACGTCTTTTCCTTTATTGAAAAAAAAAACCCCTTAAATTTTACGACCAGTTTTCGTTGCCGTAACACAATGTAAGAAAGTTAACGTTGCTGCAATTAAGTCCTTAAACCACTACAATATTTTTAAAATTCACCGTTAAAGTGTTTTTGGGCTAGCGTTGGCATATCGTCGATGATACTGTTAAACCGCGTAAGTAACTAGTTTATGATAGAGTAAAAAAAACCTTATCGTCATATTAAAAAGGTGCATTTTGACCCTTGTTAAAAATGTTACTTACGCGTTTTTGCAGTTTTTATATTCCACTGCCTTGATAATATAGTATTCCGACCATTTCTGAACCTTTCTTTATTCTTTTCTTTCTTTATTCATAAAGTTTAAACTTACTACAGTTTAGTGATAGAAGGAGCTTGCGTAGGATCCGTCTGAATAACTACCAACATCTTATCCTTTAACCTACCGACTGGCACCAGTGTTCGCATTGTAGTGTTCCGGTGTAGAGACAAGACAACCAGTGAAATACCTGGCATAGCATTCCATCTTAGTCCGCAAAGTTGGCAACGCATTTGCAGTCTTAGACTTGTAGTCTTAAGAATGGAAATGTCCATGGGTCACAGTCACACTACCCATCAGGTGGCCTGCCTGTTCCTTTGACTTGTTTACGCCATAAAAAAGTGCAGAAAATTTACTATAAGGTAAATTCTCCGAAGCTCTCTCTTGTAATAAACATACCGAAAACCAAAGAGTACCAAATGGTCCCCCCCCTACCCCGCACGCGGCGTAAACGCGTGCGCAGCTTTCAAATGACAGGTGAATCCCGAAGACCTGCGAGCCAATTTGGCTAACCTACATTCACGCCTACCAACTGCTCATGCCCTGGTACTTATTTTGTGAAAACTATGGCTTCTCGTGTTGTGTTACTTTTTAACTTGAAAAGGTATGCGTAATTTATTTCATTGTTAAATTAGGGGTAGCGTTTTATAATAAACACCAATTTACGCTGCTAAAGTTTCTATATTCTATAGACTCGCATGGAGATGACCTCCATCCATTTTGTCGATATTCTAAAATCACTAACTTACCCTTATAACGATTTCAATCAAACTATTGGAATAGCTTTCCGTGTCCAAAAATCAATGTCAGACTGTCATCCTAAGAAAACCTGTTTTTCATATCACCTATTCGGAAAGGGGACCTTTTTTCCCTGCTTAGAGGGATCAAAGTCACACTTTTCTGTTCAGGGACATTGTACGGTTTGAAAAATAGGTACCACAACTTTTCTAGTTAAGTTTGATAATTTCAACTTTAAGAGTGTAAATAATTAAATTGGATTCATCACTAAGATCTTTTATTTTCCTCATAGGTCATGTGAAAAGCAGTATGTGTCAAACGGTAGCAAAATTATTTCCACCTTAGGCGTTAACACTTTATTCCCTCACTGAATCCCTTGCCGTAAATATGTATTTTTGCTCCCTTGTGACACAATCTACTATTTCGGCGCATTGCAACGGCGCTTCTTCTCCGCAATGATGGTCTCGTCCGAAGCGCTGGTAGATTCACCCTATATTACCGACGTGTAAAAGAGCCCTCATGTGGCCTATTTACTGAATAAATATTTTGAATTTTGTTTTTTTTTTTTTTAATTTCGATCATGCGAGCCTAGTCAGGTTACATTCTACGGTAGCCTACGACTTTCGATAACTGTCAAAATACATGGAATTCACATAAGCGTCCGGACACAACCTATCCTATCCTATTTTCCTTGAGTTCACATATACTTCTCGGTTCACTGGTTAATCGATCATCTCATTGGCAACACATTGGCAATTTTAACACCATGTTGGGTGCAAGATTCCCACCGCCCGGTGGTCGGCCACCGGAGTGGTCACTCGACACCGGCGTCAGCTAATTCGTGGCTGATAGCGTGTCAACGCAGGCACAGCTGTTAACGCGTGATTGGTCAATATGGGTTCTTTGTTAGATCGCGCAATTTATGAGAGCTTGGTAACTTGTTTAAGGTGGACATTTATAGTCAGTTGGTGGAGTGTCCTGCAATCAAAATATTGGACTACGCATCGTCCTGCCATGGCTCCCTAAGACAAGTCAAGAGAAATCAAACTTATGACGCCGACTCTGAAACTCTAAGGCCTCATTCTAGATTGTTTTTACATCTATTGTTATCGTATTGTTTTTAATCGGTCACCTTTACTATGTAGAATAATTAGAAGACTCAGTTTATTAATATATAATGATCTTAAGAGCGTTTGCGCTTGGATGCGAGAATATAATCTTGAATACAGAACATACAACTTAAAGGTTATTCATACGAATCACGTATGCATACTGCCAATACAATCAGTAAGAAATTGAATGAGCTTAGTATGAAATCAAGGCAAGAGAGTACATTAAAAAGCCAAAAAGCCTCCGTAAAACGAATATTTTCAGGGTGATTTTCATCAAACCGCTAAGGACCAACCCCATTACAAAGGGTAAATTTGTTTGAAGAATATTGTCATATTTTTTTTAGCGGCCACGTTCGATTTTTACTCCATTTGTTTGAGAGCAACGATATCACAGACAGATAGACAAACGGTTTTATAGACAACACACTAAACTTGAAACACCCTTGTGTTACCTTCTTGAGTTACACAGACACCAAGACCATATAAAGAAGCTGTATTTTCAAATAAAATAAACACCCAAACTTCCATGCATGCCGTTAGCTACCAGGCGGCCATAACAACTGACAGGTGTGCAGATTCGCAGATTTGGCAATCAGCTGATCAACTGTGCAAACTAGCAGGCCACGCTAGCCGGGTACCAGGGCGTCATAACATCTGACAGGTGGCGCCGCAGCCGGCGGGGTCAAGGGCGCGGGGTCGACGCTCGGGATTTTCATACTCTAATGTTATGTTACCTTGGTATTTGTGATGGGGTGAAAGTAGGGAAAAGTGGTTTTTGCAAGTGTTCAAAGAAACTAGAAGAATTTCAAAATGTATGTACGAATGGACAAAGGCGGGAAAGACACTGAGGCACCAATAAAGGTTCAATAAAAAATGCAAAAGATGCATTTTCATACTTGTACCATTCCACTCCAAATCGACCGGCCGAGGTGTTGATCCGTGAGACGGAAGAAAGAACCAAGCAGACACTCTTATTTTTTAAGAAATAGAAATATTTATTGATTTATTCAACGATCCCAAGAAAAAAATAAAACGCCAGATTAAATTGAACAAAAATTGATTGAATGGCAACACAGAAAACAAAATTAAAAAATAAAGAAAAGGAATTTAGAAAAAGCAAAAAAAAACAATTGTAGCATAATGTTGCCATGGGTGATTTCTGGACGTCGAAATTGACACCATTCAGCACATTGTCACGGCGTGAACCGCGACGCCGATTTTCAGTAGCGCCAACGTGACAGTTGAAGTAGTTAATAAGATTTCATACAATAAACATTAATAGCATTTTTTTAAACAATTGCTTACTCATATTTTTATTTTCCTTCGTATCCGGGTCCATGCCAACCGCACGTGGCTACAGCCCTACTTCATTCCTATGGATGCACAAATAGCAACATTTTCATATAGGTCCCCTATAAGGCGAAAGAATTCTATACCTCGCGTGTTTGAATATATGTAACACATTATTGTCGCCATAAATACTTTCTTAGCGATAAAAAACAGCAATTGGAAACAATTAATAAAATGTTCGATAAGAAAATGACGAATTGAAACAATTAATTTTTATCTATAAATTTAATCTATCTAGAATCGTCACACAGCATTGCATTTTTATACGACACATGTCACCTGGTGGTAAGTGGGAAATACAATTTTAAGACTGCAATCCTAAGACAGTAAATGCGCTGCCCACTCTGAGAACCAAGACGGAATGCCTCTATGCTAGTGATGTCACCATAAATTAAATACTTTCTTATCGACAGAAAAAAGCAATTGTAAAGAATTTTCTAACAGTAATTGAACTAATAGATAACAAATATGACGACACTTATAATTTTATCAATCTAGAATAATCACGCAGCACTGCATACGTGACACGCTAAAATTGCAAAATATATAAATTCTAAGTACTCACTTACAAAACGTCGGTAACACAGCGAAGGATCTCTATCACGAGAAGCCAAGTAAAATCTCGGTGAGAGAGAATCATAAAGGCAACAATTATTCATGATTTCAAATGATACAAAAATCGGACTACTACAATAACGAATTATATATTTTGTCTACAACATGTTACAATGTCAACCCTAGTAATCTGTCATCTCAGTCATAGAAGTTGCTTGAACTGAGAAGACAGTTTAATAGGGTTGACATTATTTTCATATATATTTTGGGTATTTTTGTAACACTTTGATACGAGTAGCCATCTATTATAAACCATAAATTGATCACACACACACACACAGGCTGCTAAAAGTATTACCTTCCCTTCGCTATCGGGAAAAAGGGCTGTGACGTCGCGTCTTGTCGCTCTGCCGTGACATCAAAAAAGGCTGCTAACTGTATATCAATAGAGTAGTTATAGTATTTTTCTACTACTACATCGCAGTTAGCCGCCTTCTTTGTTTATTAGGGTTCCGTACCCAAAGAGTAAAAAACGGGACCCTATTACTGTTACTATCCACTGTCCGTCTGTCCGTGTCTGTCACCAGGCTGTATCTTTTTCACAGGTGATGTATTCCTGTTCCTGGTCTGTTCTGTGGGGGCTCCCATACAACGAAAGTGTTTTTTTATAGATAATGGCACGGATCCCTCCGCGCGCAAGTCCAACTCTCCCTTGGCCGGTTTTTTATAGCCGTAAAAGGCAAACGAACAGACTGACCACCTAAGGGCAAGCAGTCATTGTCGCTCACAAACACCAGCAATGCCAAGGGCGCATCGAACTTGTTGCCTCACGGCAGCGCTACCCCCTACACGGTTGGTGCGAACCCGGCCAGCGGCAGAGCCTTGAATATGTACGCGACAGATGTTCCAGCGACAGGTGTGGGGTTCGGTGCCCGGGCGAAACGCGTGGCCGGTCCGAGTAAAACTCGTTAAAGTATCATATATTTGGGCCGGGTTATTTATGACACCCAGTTATACTGGTATTAAGATGAGTTTATCATCGTATCGTATCGTATATAGTCATAATGGCGATGTTATCTATATGTAAGGAAATAGTGGGGAAAAAACTGTTTGACAACTATTATAATGTGTTTTAATGTCACTGGCATGTTATGCATAGGATGCAGTGGATGATCATTTTGTGATATTACAAGATGTATCTTTTAATTTGATTGAATTTAGAAGGAAAATCATTACTTACAAATACCACCTGGATTATGCTACACGGTTATTAAAATTGTTTTAAACTCGACGGCCATTAATAAGTAAATAAGCGCCATCAAAACGATGACAAAACGGAAACACGTCAAAAGCAATAAGTTTTTATCGTGTAGAATTTTTACTCTGATAGTAAGTGCAGCCTTTAGACGCACTTTCGAAAACTACAAATGCATGGCCAACCCTGAGGACTAAGATGGAATGACTGTTCCCGCTGTCCTTCCCTTAAAACGGAACAAAACCGGGCGAATGATGCGTGGCGGCAGGTTCAGGAATCTAGACGGACTCTACCCAATATCAACACGAGATCGCGGCGATCTAGCGGCGTGGACGTGGCTAAGAAAATCGCTGAGAAATCGCCGGACAAATCGCTACTGTGTAAGGGCCCTTATCTACACAAAGATGTACAGTCAACCAATTTGATTCCTAGGCCACTATGGACTTTGTCAACGTGACGTTGTAAACCAAATCATAGGGAGTCTCTTACGTTTTGGTTGACAACGTCACTTTAGCGGCCTAGAAATCAAATTGGTTGACTGTACTTGGCACAAATATTAAGCATTGCCATTCGAAGTGGCAATACTGCAAGCATTTTAGGAACAATGCCCACTGGTAGCGGTTTTATAGATTACTGTAGTTTTAAGTAAGTTTTTAAGTTCTTTCATTTGTTTTTGTTTGTTTGTCTTAAATAAATACCTTTGTCATCTATACTAATATTATAATGAGGTAAAGTTTGTGACGTTGTAAGAGGGGTAATGTCTGGATCATTATAACCGATTTTGAAGATTCTTTTACCAATAGAAAGCTACGTTATTTGTGAGTATCATAAGCTATACATAAACCCAACGAAGTGGAAACGGGAACAGCTAGTTTGTTTATAAATCCACCGTGAAAAAGATCACCCGCATTAGTGTATCACTATAGTATAAAACAAAGACGGTTCCCGCTGTCTGTCTAATGTCTATCTGTCCCTATGTATGCTCAGATCTTTAAAACTACGCAACGGATTTTGATGCGGTTTTTTTTTAATACATAGAGTGATTCAAGAGGAAAGTTTTTATGTATAATAAACTCTGTTTTATGTACTGGTGTTTCAAAAAACTCACAAAAACTGAAGCGAAGCGAGAGCGGGTCGCTAGTATATAAATATGTCGTTCATTGAATACAAAACGGACACGATCCGAAATGTGTCAGTGTTGCATTTTAAAATTAGAAGCGGTTGGAATACGATTTTTAGTGGAAGAGCAAAAAATTTTGGAATGTGTCCGTTTTGTATTCAAAGAGCGATGTCTCTATCCTCACATAAACCGACAATCATCAACATAAGTAATAATTAATTATTGGGGGGTTTGGATGGGCCTTGTCTGTCACTTGGACCATTGCTGATCTTTTGTAACAGCCCTTTGTTTAAAGTTCACCGCAAAGGCCCGTTGCGTCTAAGAATTTCCAGATGCTTTGGGCCGTGAGAAGTTGTATCTCCTGTGGGTCCACAATATGTCGCCCTAGGTAGATACTTCTGTTACGCATTAGTGGTCCGCAAGAACAGAGGACATAAGTATACTAATATCTCTTTCGTTATCACCGGGCATAACACGAATACCAAAATCCAGGTCACCACTGCCCGGGGCCGGAGTCGAACCGGTGTACCGACAGGTGCCTCGAACGGGTTATATTATAATTGAAAGTTACTATGTAATTACTTATTAATAGTATCGCGGGTACATGTAAGAGGTATTTGGAATAGTATGCGAGAGTTATAAGTGGTTTAGTCTCCCTTTTAACGACGCGGTTGTGGGCCTGGTGTGAATCTAGCCTAGGTAAGGACAAACATTAGTAATAAAAAATATTTATTTATATAATGTTAGATTAAGTAGTACCATTGTAATATGTTTAAAAATAACTGACTGCTGAGTTTCTTGCGGCGTTTCTTCTCAGCAGTGTCTCCTCTTGGGAAGCGCTGGTAGATTCTTGAAGTGTAAAAGTAACTTACTGAATAAATGTTTTTTTTTTTAAACAGGTTATTTTCTTAATTCGTGTCTCTAAATATATACACGACCCTGATCTCCTGACTCGGATAACTTTAGATGCATTTGATTCTTATCTAGTACTAGCGACCCGCCCTCGCTTCGGTTCGGTTTATGTGAGTATGATATAGCATTATAACCTTCCTCGATAAATGGGCTTACTAACACTGAAACAACTTTTCAAATCGGACCAGTAGTTCCTGAGATTAGCGCATTCAAGCCAACAAACAAACTCTTCAGCTTTATAATATTAGTATAGATATAGTATAGATTATTTTTAGTAGTTTATCCGTTAATAGGGTTGAAACGGTTAAGGTTATAACTAGCGATTTTTCTTTGTTGTATGATCTAAGAACTATAGACGTTTTCAATCTTAAGACTACAATCTGAAGACCGCAATTCTAACACAGCAAAATAAGTTGCCAACCCTGACGAACGATCGGCCAAAATTATACGGCGTACTGCATGTCTGTGTTGCCTTACCTCATTGCTACCTTTGTACTATACAGAGTACATTACATAACAATTAAGTAATATAAAACCTTAATTATCCTCGTAACACCCATGTCAAATTTCGTTAGTTCAAAAAATAATCTTGTGTCGGTCAACTAAAGTCATAAGTCACTTCGACAAATGTCCTATATTTAGGATTTTGGCCCTTACGAGGTTATAGTTTGACTAGCGACCCGCCCTCGCTTCGCTTCGGTTTATGTGAGTATGATATATAGCCTATAGCCTTCCTCGATAAATGGGCTATCTAACACTGAAAGAATTTTTCAAATCGGACCTGTATTTCCTGAGATTAGTGCGTTCAAGCAAACAAACAAACAAGCTCTTCAGCTTTATAATATTAGTATAGATATAGTATAGATAGATAGATATTGTAATTATAACTTGATTTCTTACATTTCTGGTAGGCACAAGCGATACGTTAGCTTGAATCAACTTTGCTAATATGACTAAGAAGTAAACTTGCTATATTATGCGCTTGGGCAAGTCGGATTCCAACAACAATTTAATTCAAATCCTTGTTCTGATTGACGACACACATACACATTTACACACATACATAATGATCCCATGCAGACTGATTGACGCCGTACATAATAGCGTGTTAATTAGTTTAACTTTGTACCTTGTTATATGATGTCGAAGATTCATTCTACAATGAAAGTTTTAGTGGAGATATGACTGGTATATAATTGTTGATAAATGATTCAACAAATAATATAAGTAGTATTACTAGAGAAGCAGTTTTTATATAAAATAGCGAATACTTGCGACTTTGTACTCGTAGGATTAGAATTCCACTACCTACTTCCTCCATTTCTTACCCTTTGAAAAATCTTTTCTTATGGGCATAAGTACACCCCTAATATAGCCAAGGAATATTCCCTGGAAATCTCAATAGGGTGTTTGACAAGATTGAAATTAAATTGTTTTTTCACTAACAACAGATAAACATTATAAAAATACTAGGAAAACATCAATCTTTTATTTATGTTTGCTATGTTAAGATTTTTAAATTCATAAAATCCAACAATAAGGACGCTGTTTGATTGTGACGTCACAAGTAATTAAACCCTATAAATTCCACAGTAACGGAGCGTTTTTGATGTTACATAAAAAGAAGCTGATTTCGTCGGGGATACTGCAATACTGCGTAACTAACAAATTCAATAAGTTGCAAAATGTACCTTAATGACTGTCATCAGTATCCCCGACGATTTGACTTTAGTCAATACCGTATTTGTGCGTTGTTTGTCTAGTCAGAGATAACAAAGCGGTTAAATATGTATATTTTGGTAACGTATTCATTTATGGAATTTCAGTTCATCGATTGTATCGATCGAACGCTATTTTCTGCTGAACCCATGGTTTCAGGAAATCTAAAACATTAACAAGGAACTCATAGGGCATTTCTGCCTTTGAATGAAATGATACGTCCGTTGAAAGGTGTTTGGATAAAATAGTAATACTATTTCCGTACATTTTGATTTTATAAATATGAAAAAGGGAATATAATGACATACGGGCAAGTTATTTGTAGGAATAAAAGTCATGTGACAAGTAGTTTTAAATATGAATGTAGTGGGATATGATAACGCCATTCATACTAATATTATTAATATAAAAGTAGCATCTGTTTGTTACGCTTTCACAGCTAAACCTAATTCGATAAAAGTTGCTATAGAGATACCTTGAACCCCGAGAGACATATCGCTCATTGAATACAAAACTGACACATTCCAAAATAATTTGCTCTTGCATTAAAAATATTATACGAATAGATTCTAATTTTAAAATGCAACACTGACTCATTTTGAAATGTGTCCGTTTTGTATTCAATGAACGATATGGTACTTTACCGCGAGTTGCAAACGGAGTCACGGGCAACAGCCAGTTAATAACACATGTTAAGGAAAGTCACAAACTAATCCGCCTCTCATTTAAAATACCAGTATAAGTGTAGGAATCCGATAGAAAACGTGAACACGAGTCTCGCGCTCATTAGTCATTACATTAGCATAGACACAGAAACATACAAACGAGCGGACAGACCGCGCGCCGCCGCCCGGACATTCCTGCGTCGTTATGTTATCACTACACGGAGATATATTATCTATCTATAAGTATATAAACCTATAGTATCTAGTAGTGGCCCGTGTGGTTGCCGGGTTAGAATAGTGCCACTCCATATCTTCCCGTGAATGTCGTAAGAGACGGCTAAGGGAATAAAGGCGTATAGTACTGTTAGACGATGGGCTTGCAACCTGTCACTAATACACTGGTAAACATCTTAGCCTAAGTGTGCAAAATGTGGTTACAGAATTATCAACAAGTTTTTAGAGTTGTTGGTAATTCTGTAGCTCTGCCTACCCCACTCCGGGAATAAACGCGTGAGCTTATGTGTGTGTGTGTGTGTGTCTAGTAGTAGATTGAAACAGGCAAGCTTCGATGGTTCGGTCATTTGGAAAGGATGGATGAAAGAAGATTGACGAAAGAGATATACAGATCGAAAGTGAGTGGACGGGTCGGAAGGGGCCGCCCAAGGCGTACTTTTTCGAGTCAAATCGGAGAAATACTGGAAAAGGGCCGAATCTTAAGTACCCGAAACCGACGTGCGTGCATGACTCGATGTATGAATGTGGAAGAAGCGAAAGAAAGTCAAGATCGTAGCAAGTGGAAAGAAGTGGTCTCTGCTTACCCCTCTGGGAAACAGGCGTGATTTTAAGTATGTATGTATGTAAGTATAAAACTCCAAGTCATATTCTAAATCCATTTCGGTGCACTCTGTCAGGTTATGGAACCGGCTGCCGGCCGGCATAAGACAGTCACTATCTGTTGATTCCTTCAATGACAAATTGAAGAAGTTCTGGCTTGACTCTAGCTCCTAAAAATCGTATCAACTGTCTTGTACCTACTTAAGTGTAGTTTATATATATTTTATGTATGTATATTTTAATGTACCTATTTTTATGCTCTTTTCCCAAATAAAGTGGTACACTTGATACTCGACCAACCTACTTTGTGACTAATTCTCAAAAAGTCAGAGTCGCTAAATGACAACATTGTTTTTGTCATAATCTTATGTTTGTCTTGGTAATGTCTGCGGGGCTCCTATTCCTGGGCAATTTGCCCTTCGTGCATTTGAAGTTGCCTAACGAACCTAACAAATCCGAACTTTTTGAAATTTAGTTGCAAATTCATCTGTTCGTATAGCGATCTACGCAGTCAAATTGAGATGTAGTCGCAAAGCGATCTGCCCCCTATTTCACCATCGTGACAATGACAGGTGACAGGTGTAAATTCGGTATACATAGCAATGTTAGCAAGCTTTCACATCAGTGGGATTCATATCAGCCGCGCCATGTACACTAAAATATCACCCGTCACCTGTCATTGTCAGGATGGTGAAGTCCCCCATTGGTGCTGGTCATATTTGCTACCTAGTCCTAACGGGATGTGGACCTTAAGCTTCTATACCAATCAACCCAATCACGAACTTATACTTATACATGTCGTTAGCGACAGGACACCACACCGAATGCATGCGTTCACACGAACCCATAAACGCGTGTAACATTGTTATTTTTTTCAATAAATAATTGTTGCGAAATAACCACTCTAAAACGCCCACGTATACCCAATAAATAATGCACACTGTTTCTACCACCAACGGACACGGGCCACGTCAGGGCGTAAACTATTACTGCACAAGGGTAAAAAGTTCACACGTTTAAAAAATAAATTCAATTTTATTCCGTTTCGATTTGTGTTTTATACCATTGGATTAAGGATGCAGTGGATGTTTGTATTTTATATTTAAAGTGATAATTTCGAAAGTGGCAATTTAAATAATTGCTACAGAAAGGGGTATCATTTCGATAAACTGATGATTATACAATGCATATTGAATTCAGTTTGCGTGTCAAGATGTTGGCAGCTTACGTCAATCGTATAGATACATTTTTAATAACGTTTTTTTTTTATTTGAAAAAGGAGAGAGACGAGCAAGGGTCTCACCAGGGGCGTTATTCTCTCAAAAACAACGGACGGTCGGACGAAAGAGCGAAATCGCAGCGGCGAGTTTAGGTCGTCCCGTCAGAGCGAACAAAACACATTTTAGCGCGTGCATTTTTCATTTTGCCTTATCCATCGGCAGAAACCATGCTGCTAAATTGAAAATGCACGCGCTAAACTATGTTTTATTCGCACTGACGGGACTTCTTAAACTCGCCGCTTGGACATTCACTCGTCCGTCCGATCGTCGTTGTTGAGAGAATCACTACCCTGATGGTAAGTGACCATCGCGACCCATAAACCCCCGCAACACCAGAGGAATCGCAGGCGCACTGCCGGCCTTTGAGAAAAGAAATCGTTTATTGAAAGCCTAAACTCGTATTGGTTCGGAAATACAGACGCCAACTTCTTTCTAAAACTTCTTGGTAACAAAACGGACAATTTCATAATTTTTTTGGGAATAACTTTATTAATGTGGAAAATTTATTATAAATGTAGAAAAAAACAGTCAGACCATGCAAAAAAAAAAACCTAGATTTAGGCCATTTTAGAGTTTTAGACAAAAACTGGAATCTATTTCGTGCAAGTGCCTCGACAACGGATACTTAACTCCCCATTAGTATGACGCCTGGATCATTAAGCGAGTCTAACTGTTGGAATTGCAGTCTTCATTAGCCGCCGTTTTAGCAGACAGCGACGTACGCGCATGGAATATCTACAAAGTAATCCATAATTTTAAATACGAAACGCGTGTTTACTAATGGTTTGAGTGGGAAATACGATCAAATTGAGTCAAACTTCAACAACCTGATCATAATATAGTACGGTGACCCGTTTCTTGATGTACGCTTGGTTACCAAAAGGCATATATTTTTTTGTAACAAAACGGACAACTTCGGGTTTTTTTGCCAGCCAATATCATCGTGCATTTTATTTATAGCATAGAGAACCATATTGCCTCTGACGTTTTATTATATTGATTTCCACTCTGCGCCATTACTGTAAAGGTAATAAAAGCTGTCATAAACACATCAAAAGCAAAGTGGTTTTACTGTATGGAGTAGAGGCCCTGGACACCTCCCCCCTATTGCACCTTCCTGACAATCACAGGTGACTTGTGACATTTCAGTATACATGGTGCAGCTGATATGAATCCCACTGATGAGAAAGCTTGTTAACTTTTCAATGTACAGCGAACTGTCACCTATCAGTATCACTATCAAGATGGTGAAATAGGGGGTTGACGGTTGACGGTTAGTGCGCGTCAATAAGACCTATAGACATAGATAGAAGGTGTTGCCAGCCCTGCAATGAGTGCTAAGATGGAATGCCTCTATGCTAATTAGTAATTTCATCGGTTGTCCGATGCCCACACCGGAGTACAACAATGCGAACATTGCTTACGGTTAAACGCCCTTACCAAAACTGAACTAAAAATTTCAAATCGTTTAAAAACATGGCTCTAATATTTTTAAACTTGAAATTTAGGTCAAAAATAAGCTTCACTCTCTTCTAAGACAAACGTATCCAAGGAAGTTCACTGTTTGTTAGTACAGTCGAAGTCATAAATATGTTTACACTTTAGTACCTTGTCACTTTAATTGCTGTGTCAATTTAATATGACAGTTTAAACATGACGTTAAAGTACTAAAGTGTACAGATATTTTTGACTTCAACCGACTGTTTCATTAAGTGACTAACTGTTGAAATTCGAATCTTCATTAGCCGCCGGTTTAGCAGACGCACCGTCGCACGCGCATAGAATATTTATAATGATTTACGGAGTGATTTATTTATATTATACCTGGAACGGACGTGGGTACAATACGTTTGGGACCGGTAGAATAAGTGGCTATATTTTTTACTAACATTTTATCGTGTATCACTGTTTTTTCGTTTACTATATTGCAGTACTTAGAACTAGTAAAAGCTTTCAATTATAAACAAAAAAAATATACAGAAACTCAAAAGGTATGCACAAAGACGAAATCCGTATTGGATTTTGTAACAAACCGGACACCTCTATACATTTATGGCGTCATATCGAAAAAAAAATATGTATGTGGAAGCAAGATGCCTAAGTCAAAGTGGAATAGAAGCACAGTCGTAAACGCTATATCATCCTCGTGTGACTCAGAAACCCGTACGTAAACACGGCCGGGTTCGATTCCTGGCAACACGACGCGACACTTCCGCTCAGTTTCACATCCGGCGATCGGAGACTTAATGCGCTTCTTCCTTTTTTATTTATTGTGAAGACGAAATTACTTTAATAACATGTACCAGATTGTACCCATAATGTATTCTTATGAGATAAGCATCATCTCATTTACAAATAATAGGGACAGGTAGAGTATATTAAGGAAAACTGAAAGAAGTACCCTTTTAGGTCTTATTCACATTGTAACAAGAGTGAAAAAGGTTCATCTGTACAATTTGCGGGTGGTAGGACCTTGTGCAAGGTCCGTCCGGATCGCTACCACCGTCTTATCCATTAACCTACCGCCAAACAGCAGTGTTCGCATTGTTGTGTTCCGGTTTGGGGATAAGACAGCCGGTGAAATGACTAGCATAGAGGCATTCCATCTTAGTCCTCAGGGTTTGCAGTCTTAGGATTGCTCTGCAGTCTTGTGAATGCGAATGTCTATGGGTCACAGTTTCCACTTACCATCAGGTGGCCTGTGTGCTCGTTTGTCATATCTATGCCATAAAAAAAAAACAATACTGTACACCTAAAAACTCAAACCAAAATATATCGTATTTTATTGACGTAGTTTAAGACGTGAATTCTCGGTCATTAGTCATTATAAAAAAAAAAAAGGTCGCGATCAATGTCATTAAAAACATGTAATATCTATAATTACGAACATTTAAAGTACATGTTCACCATTATTAGACATGTAAAGTATATCTTTACGACTATAAGTTGGACATTATCGATGTAAAAAGTTGAGTAATAGTTAATTGTACAGTAAAGGAAATTGATTCCTAGACCATTTTGGACTGTGTCATAGTGACGTAATCAATCAAAACGTAAGAGACTTCTTATGATTTTATTTAGTATCACTTTGACATGGTCCAAAATGGTTTAGGAATCAATTTCCTTGACTGTACATTACGATACGACTGAATATTAGAATGACTTTGAATCCAAAACATCTGAAAGGCAAAATGTCCAATACATAAATAGTGACTGGACCGTAGGACAGTCACGGAAGGTTAATAAGCTTATTAAAATTTCAGGTGTAGAAATATATGTGTTAACGGAAAATTAACAAGTTTTTATTTACTTTTATATCATTGTGTAATAATGTGAGGTTGTCTGTCGCCGCCCTAATAATCATAGACTGGGGAATCTAGTTTATGATAGACTTAGAGCTGTCATTGCTTTTAGGTTACTACTACTAAAAAGTCTCTTCCTGTCTGTTCACAAGCGTGCGGACGCATATTTCTACTGCTGTTGTATTTCGTGTGTACCAGTTTACTTGTGGATTAAATCGGTTCAAATCACCAAGTTTGTTCATATTTTACGTCTCAAGAGCCATCAGCGACGCTTCGAACCCGCCGTCTGCGGCTCTTAAGAAATCCTTTTCATTAAAATTCAAAATATTTATTCAGTAAATAGGCCACATGAGGGCTCTTTTACACGTCGGTAATATAGGGTGAGTCTACCAGCGCTTCGGACAAGACCATCAGTGCGGAGAAGAAGCGCCGCAAGAAACTCCAGCAGAAGGTCATTTTCACCCACCGTTAATAGGTCGTCAGGACCACGGCTGTCGAATATTACGCACAATATGTGTAACAGGTTTAATTATAAAAAATAGGTACTTACTCAGGCGTTACTATGCAAAGTCGTTGTGATCTAGACGTATTGGTAATAGGGAATTATGAAATTAAGTCGAAATTAAACCTAATCATCCATTTTGTTCCATAAGTGTGAAAGTGCCGGCCAAAAAAATATGTATTATTCTGATACAATTTACCCGCCTAAGCATTTCTTCCTACGGCACCAAAGCTGTGTCATCATTAATCTTGATTAAATATGGTAGAACAATTCATAAATTTTTGTTAGTTCAATTCACCGAAATATGTAATTATCTAACTAGAATGAAACTATGGATATTGAAACTACAGCTTTGGTGCTATCATAACAAATGCTCAGGCAAACAAGATCTAACAGAATATAGCTTTTTTTTGGCCAGCTTTTTTATATTTCGACCAAAAATTTATGAAAAACCCGCGGGCCTATTGTCTAACGCATTGAAAATCGAAGGCTTGTCTGCATACAAAATGAAAACGATTTTTCCACTATGAAGCCGACTTAGATTGCAAGTGCGTTAGGCAATAGCCCCTCAGGATGATGTCCTTTATTAACCGACGTGCTAATGTATATGCTATGCTGTTCTATATCGGTTGAACAATTAACGTTGACCGAACGAAGGCTAACTTAGGGGAAAGACGGCGGCGCAAATAAGGAAGGTCGCTTGTAAAACAATATCAATGTCATTGATAACAATAACATTAAAATAATATAATTTCCTTTTCATAAGTTTTTCCTTAGTGACTAATAAGCATTTTTTCGATTCGAATCAGAGAAAATAACTCTGTCTTCTGCCTATTGCGTTGCCAACCGTGAGGACGAACAATAAGATGAAATGCCTATCCCTGTGGTCGTTCGGGGAAATGGACGGACAAAGAATTAATTGGGTGGTGGCCGTCCAAGGAAGTGGCCGTAGCTGTCCAGTGGTCGTTCGGGGAAATGGACGAACAAAGAATTTGGGTGGTGGCCGTAGCTGACCAGTGGTCGTTCGGGGAAACGGACGGACAAAGAATTTGGGTGGTGGCCGTCCAAGGAAGTGGCCGTAGCTGTCCAGTGGTCGTTCGGGGAAATGAACGAACAAAGAATATGGGTGGTGGCCGTAGCTGACCAGTGGTCGTTCGGGGAAATGGACGAACAAAGAATTTGGGTGGCGGCCGTCCAAGGAAGTGGCGTAGCTGACCAGTGGTCGTTCGGGGAAATGGACGAACAAAGAATTTGGGTGGCGGCCGTCCAAGGAAGTGGCCGTAGCTGACCAGTGGTAGTTTGGGGAAATGGACGAACAAAAACTTTGGGTGGTGGCCGTAGCTGACCAGTGGTCGTTTGGGGAAATAGGCGAAAAAATAATTTGGGTGGTGGCCGTCCAAGAAAGTGGCCGTAGCTGACCAGTGGTCGTTCGGGGTAATGGACGAACTGGGAAATGGACAACCTGGGAAATGGGCTATCTAGGAAATGGTCGAACAAAGAATTTGGGTGGTGGCCGTCCATGGAAGTGGCCGTAACTGACCGGATCCCTCTATCCTAGTAATTTCACCGGTTGTCTTATCTCCACCACGGAACACAACAATACGTATGATGCTTGGCGCTAGGTCAAAGGAAAAGACGGTGCAGTAGCGATAAGAAGGTAGTAGGAGGACCTTGTTCAGGGTCCATGAACAAGGTCCTCCTACTACCACTAAATGTGCTTTAAAGAGCGAATTTACCATCAGGAGGCCAATGTGATTCGTTTCAAAGAAATAAAAAAAAAAAGTTTCACCTTTTTCTTCAGTAAATGTAAAAAATAATATTCCCTTCGTCGTAGAAAGGACACAAGACACGCCTCCTCAATTTCCAACCTGGCCTCTATATTCCAACCAGTAAAGAAAGACCACGTCAACTCACCCTGACGACGATGCATTCTAAATGAGTTGCGAATAAAATCGATGCATTTTCCAGCACCAATTAGATCGACTATTAAAAAATATGCCAAGTGAGTATTGATCGGGAAATACTGATGCAGTTAGCCACAGTTTTTTTTTCACATAAGAATATTAAGACTGCGCCGAGGGTACGCCAGATGTACATAGGCGCCTTTATTACTATTATTGTGTTTTATAATAAACTAAAGTATTTTCTTTAAATAGTTCGGTAGTTTATTGTACTACAAATGAAAACACAACTTATAGGGTATATCACAGTTTAATAACAATTCACCTTCGAGTTATCAACTTAACGGAAAAAAGTGGGCACCTTTTCCCGTTAAGCTGACTACTCAAAGGTTAATTGTTATTAAAGTTTGTTACGTATCCCATAAGTTGTGTTTTTACTTGCGCTACAAAAACGTATCGTCTGATTGCAAGGAAATTCTTTAGTTTATTAGAAAACACAATAATAGTAATGAGGGCGCCACTGGGCGCTCGACGTTTGCTCGGCGCAATCTTAACAATAAGATAACAGTCAAATTTGCACGTTTCCTTTAAGACTTTTGACGTTTGTCCGAACTTTCGTTTATCCTAAAGCCATTTCCGCTTACTTTTAAAAACATTTTAGTGTTGTTATAATACAACCGTAATCTAACCGAACCGCAGATATAATTGGAAAACTTAAAAAGTCGCCTGACTCATCTGAAAACCAGTTTAGGACAAATGAAAATTCGGACAAACTATGTGTTAGGACAAACGTTGATAGGGATTCCGAGGCACACCCGTTGTTGATTGTACCAAGTCAATTATTAATTAGAAGCGAAAGAAATTTGTCAAGATCGTAGCAAGTGGAAAGAAGTGGTCTCTGCCTACCCCTCTGGCTCTGCCTCTGGGAAACAGGCGTGATTTAATGTATGTATGTATGTAATTATGCTCGAAACAATCGATTAACTGCTTTAAGTATATCTAGTAAGAGACAAATCATTCTGTAACATGCATGTGTCCCATATATTAACATTCACGTCTGTACGTCATTTAACTATGTATCGGTGTTATATCGATAATTTGATGAATCATTTATACGATTCAATATAAATAACCCACAAACCTAGATAATGCATGATGTATAAAATGGACGTATTTGCATAAATGAATGGTGCGGATACAATCAAAATATGCTTAGTTTCATATTTAAAGATACTAATATTATAAAACTGAAGAGTTTGTTTGTTTGTTTGTTTGCTTGAACGCGCTAATCTCAGGAACTAATGGTCCGATTTGAAAAATTCTTTCAGTGGTAGATAGCCCATTTATCGAGGAAGGCTATAGGCATACACACATAAACCGAAGCGAAGCGAAGGCGGGTCGCTAGTAGTACAATATAAACAACAACTAATCGTAGATTCTTAGCTCAACATATTGTTAAGCAAATGTATGAAAAAAAAAACGTCTTTTTAACGACGATACGTTAGCCTGGTAGTTGTAGACGTTGTAGTGACCCTCCTTACGAAGCTAGTGGTCCCGGATTCAAATCCAGTTTAGGGCAGATAGTTATGTGATGAGCAGGATGAGGAATTTGTTTCTGAGTTTTGGATGTTTTCTATGTATTTAAGTATGTATCACTACATAGTATAAAAAGTCGCTTCCCGCTGTCCGTCTGTCCCTGTGTATGCTACTTTAAAACTACGCAACGGATTTTGATGCGGTTTTTTTTAATAGATAGAGTGATTCAAGAGGAAGGTTTTTATGTATAATAAATTCTATTTCATAAAGGGTAATAAAGGAAACTCGCATAAACCGAAGCGAAGCGAGGGCGGATCGCCAGTTTCTCTATGTAAGTACGTCAAAGTTGTCTAGGAGAGTCGGGTTCATAAATATTGTGTATACTTTAGTACCTTGTCTATTTAATGTCATGTTTAAACTGCGATACATGGATTGCCATAGCGATGAAAGTGACAAGGTACTACAGTTTATACATATTAATGAACTCGACTGTACCCATAGTACAAGCCTAGAGCTTAGTTGGGACTATGTCGATGTGTGTGGGACATTGAACAAAACTTGTTTTTTAGGTGTCATGATCATGTCATGACACTAATAGTGCTCAATATTTGTTGCCATAGCAACATCAAACAAAACCTCACGCCAAAACAAAAATAAAAAAACAAGTTCACATTGTAACAGTAACGAGGGCGATAAAAAGGGACGGAGCACGCGCTCAAGCAGATAGAAAGAGAGGGGGTATTTTATTTGAAACTAACCCCTTTTAAAGTTGAATAGTTATTGTTCTGCAGACAGGATCCCGTATGGGGAAGGGAAGTGGGGTCTAGGGACCACCGTGGCAGGTTCGCGGAGTGAATAAATAGGTACTCGTTCGTATCGTGCCAATATTAACCAATAGAAGGCGCATGCGGTCACGTCGAGCGCGCCTTGCGCACGTTAGTTTAGATTCTATTGGTTAATATTGGCACAGCTCCGCCTCAGTGGAGCCGCAGCCTTATGCTGGCATTACAGTCAGCGCTGGTCTTCCGTTGGAACCATCAGGTGAAAAGTTACACACACATAATTATCGTTCCGTATTAAAATTAACGTTCTCGCTAACGAGTCGAATGCTCTGTCCCTCGCACTCTATAAGAATACTCCGAGGTGTGCGAGTGCGAGGGACAGTATACCCTTACCATGAGTTACAATTACCGTACTCGCTAGCGATTCGAATGCTCTGTCCTTCGCACTAAATAAAAATACTGCGAGGTTTGCGAAGGACAGAGCAGTCGACTCGCTAGCGAGAACGTTAATTGTAACTCATGGTAAGGGTATACTGTCCCTCGCAGACCTCGGAGTATACTTATAGAGAGCGAGGGACAGAGCATTCGACTTGTTAGCGAGAACGTTAATTGTAATACGGAACGATAATTATGTGTGTGTAACCTTTCACCTGATGGTTCCAACGGAAGACCAGCGCTGACTGTAATGCCAGCATCGCTGAGTTGGGACCATTTCGTGGCTACTTTCTTCTTGTATTTGTTAATCTGTTCTTTGTTATGCATGTCACGAATAAATGACTTTCTTTCTTTCTTTAATTCATGGGTACGGTATACTGTCTCTCGCAAACCTCGGATTGTTCTTAAAGAGTGCGATGGACAGAGCATTTCGCTAGCGAGTACGGTACGGTAATTGTAACTCGTAGTAAGGGTACAGGGGACATCATGTTTTAAGTATCCGATAGCAAGTATAGAAAAAAGGGCGTCTGGGTTTGATAGGGACTGAAGCCGGTTATCATTGTGATTTTACAAAGCTTTGGGTACTAGGCGATCAAAAGGCAATAAAGGCCACTATAACTCAGTCAATGTTGTATCGCTCCAAGGTTAACTGGAATAGGTCCCTTAAAGGGATAGGTTCGCCTTTGTACAGTCACGAGATTAAATTTGGTACCCACCTTAGGTCCAAAGTCAATATGATATTCTACAACAATAACGTTGGGTTTCTTATTGATTTTAATTAATGGCTTTCACTCCTGTTAAGGTGTATTTCGCCAATGTCAAGTTATTTATAGACACTCCCATGGACTTATTAGAGCAATAAGTCCGTGGATATCACACATGAAGACAATTGTTCGGTAAAAGAGTATTTTCTCCAATGGACTAAACAGAAGCACATGGGGTTAGCTCCACGCGCTTCTGTCAAGTTGTTGAGTTTCTTAAAAGTTACAAATGACTTGACATCTCTAATGACATTGACGACTTGAAGCATATTTTTCTTGAAATGGGTCCCAAATTAACGCTGACCGTACAAAGGCAAACTTATCCCTTTTAGGGCCTGTTGTTTGATCAGTAGATTCAGTAGTTAAACTAACTAATTGTTAAAATTCGAAAAAGGAACTGAAAATTTGAAGGAATCTCAAGGAAATGTGTCAAATTTTCAGTTCCTTTTTCGAATTTTAACAATTAGTTAGTATAACTACTGATCAAACAACAGCCCCTAAGGGACCTATCGTCGGTGAAACTGCAAAACCGCGTAACTAACAAATTTATGACAGAGCAAATTAAACCTTACTGACTTATTGAAAAGGTGCATTTTGCTCCTTATTTTAAATGACACTTACGCGGTTTTGCAGTTTCATCGACGCTATTCTAGTTAGCATTTGAGCGACACAACATTGACTGAGTTATAGTTATAGTAATATAATATATTATAATATAGTGAAGTTATTGTAATGTTGCGAAATATTACAACAAGGCGACTCACGCGCATTGAATCTGAGATTACATCTGCCCTATAATAATATTATGATACACCATAACTTGCTGATTATACTTATTACGTAATCCATAAAACGGGGAGTGATCCTTTCTTGCTAATGGTTTTTTTTAATATTATAAATTCCCTTTGGGTTGCCGGGCTAGAATAGCGCTACTCCATGTCTTCCCGTGGATGTCGTAAGAGGTGACTAAGGGAATAAAGGCTTGTAGTACTGTTAGGCGATGGGCTTGCAACCTGTCACTAATACACTGGTAACCATCTTAGCTTAGCCTAATTGTGCAAAATGTGGTTACAGAATTAGCTTTTTTTTTAGAGTTGGTAATTCTGTAGCCTACTCCACTCTGGGAATGAATGCATGAGTTTATGTATGTATGTTATAATTTAACACCTAATAAGACATTTGATTTATTTGATTCAGACATGAGGGTGTAAAACACGTTGGTCTGACACTTTTTTTATACGTCATTAGAAATGCATTATAGTTTAATATTTATAAAAAAAGAACATAATTTCTTCAGAATATGTGTTATTTATTAAGGCGGCTTTCCTAACAAATAAAAAAAAACAAGAAACGATTTTTTTTTTCAACGTCTTCCATTTTCACGTTCACTTTGGTATGACTATACAAAACCCTCACTAAGGCCCCGTTGTTTGATCAGTAGTTAAACTAACTAATTGTTAAAATTTGAAAAAGGAATCGAAAATTTGAAGTAATCTCAAGGAAATGTGTCAAATTTTCAATTCCTTTTTCAAAATTTAACAATTAGTTAGTTTTACTACTGATCAAACAACAGGCCCTAAGCGAGTTCGACTCACACTTGACCGGTTTTTTATTAGTCTAACAATTAAAAGGAAAGTTTACAAAGTTTTGTTGACAATTCACTCTGCTGGCTTCCCGAGAGAACAAAGAATATCCTTCACCTCGGGAAATTAGTTTGTTCCTGAGGAAAACACCAATTTTCTTTTGCAGAGTTTGGTCGTAATTGGGTACTTTGAAATAAGTTTATTTTACTATAGGAACTTGGCTCATTTTTTTTTTATGGCATGCAGGCCACCTGATGGTAAGTGGAAACTGTGACCCATAGAAAGTCGCAATCACAAGACTGCAATGCAATCCTAAGACTGCAAATGCGTTGCCAACCCTGAGGACTAAGATGGAATGCCTCTATGCTAGTCATTTCACCGGCTGTCTTATCCCCAAACGATTAGTTTTCATACATAATCTGTGTCTGTGTACGGTGGTTTGTCCATGAATGTTTTAAGGTCATGAAGTCCTAGTACCAACTAAGCGTCTTACAGAATATTTTCCAACAAAGTCAGTAATTTCTGATAGATTTTTTCAGCTACAATTTTCGGAAAATCTCTCAAGGGTCATCGGACCGTGTAATAAGGAACTAGGAAAATATAACAATTGAATGTTCAACTATTTGGATAATATTATCTTTTCCTTATACTTAAATAAAAGTATAAGAGCAAAAACGAGAGATCAGATCACTCATAAAAGGTAGCTGTTTCGGGTGTTACGCTGGAATGACCCTAAACCCAATTTTTCACATAATTTTATTTCTGTGCCAAGTGAATAAAAAAAAATATTTTAAATCTTATAGGTAGGTATTTTATATTTCACAAGGTTCGGAAGCGTAGATATTTTTTTATAGCGTTGTTAGAAGTTAGATGTGAGACCGGAACAGATTAAATTATAAACATTTCGATTGTCATGAGTTATGCATAATGGATTATCTTCTATAATACTTGTATGTAGCCTACGTTTTATGTCTACGCTGAATTTAAAACAGGTATAAATTTTAGTTTCAGCAAAGCCGTTGCCTTTTTCTATAAGTATTTTCTATAGGTAGGTAGGTAGGTTTGCTTAGAACATAGGTAGGTAAAACTCTAATTATTGCAGGTTTTTTTACAATTACTTTTTCTGCGACATATTTAATCTAGTTGAAACTTGAGTGCTAAAAACTAAAAATGTTACACAAAGTGTTTAAGTAAAATGTGTCTATTAAGTAGGTATTATATATTTCTGATTTCTGATTGGCCCAGTTTGTAATTTTAAAGGAAAAAACGCGTAGGTACTTTAAATAAATAAATCAGCATGACAATGGAATCCTAGAAAAATATAGATTTTTCAACGAAAATCGATTGCAATAAAGCAGAACTTAAACACGAAGAACCTTCTTCAATAGTAAAAAACGAAAACAAAAGAATTGGCGCAAAATCATTTACCAGCATTCAAAAAAAGAACAGACAATCAATTCCAGAATTAAACTAGGTACCACATTGAAAAAAACCTAACCAATGTCCTTCCGAATAATTAAAAAAAATAGAACGCTTTTAATAATAAATACTGGCCGTTTATATTCTATTTTTTTACGCGTTCAAAACTTACAGCAACAATCCAATCCAATTCAAAATTCGAACACAGCGTTACAGAAAAACAACGCCAAAACTCGTAGCACTTATCACCCTAGCATTCGTGGAACAATCAAACACGGAACGTAAACACTAGGACAATGCAGTTTTCACACTGTTGATAAGTTTTGTGGATAACGTATTCAGTTAGTTACATCACAGAAACTTTGTACGAGAGCTGCGAGCGCGCGCGACACGGCCACTTGCAACGCGCCTCGGAGGCCGACTACCATTCACTCGGACGGTGTTGCCACACTGGCGCTGATTACCCCGAGTAGATACAAGTTTAATTGGGGCTTGCAAAACTTTGTTATAAAAATTTGACAAGTAAAGGAGAATCATTTGCACAAGTGATTTAGACAATACGTCTTTTTTGCCATTACCAAAATATGTAATAAATAGCAAGAGATAGAGTAACAATACCGGGTAACTGGATCATGAAATAAAACGTGTCTAATCACAGTAATCACTGAATTGTGTAATGCTCCAATTTAAAACAATGCATTTTAAATTATTTCAAAAGTACCTTTATAGTTAATTTACTTTAAAAACCTTAAAATCTATAGAAACAATACAATAATACTCTGGAATAATATCATGAAATAAAACGTGTTTAATCATTTATTGTGTCACGTACCAATTAAAACAATCGGCTTTTTACCTTTTTTTTGTGATCACGTTTTAATTGTTAACCTGTAGTTATGTACGTCACTTAAAATCGATTTGTGCTAACCGTCATAAAACACGTTTATGTAAAAACTAAGAATAATCATAACATAACATTATCCAGTTGAAAATTCCTTCAAACATTATATAAATAAAAAAAAAAACCTTTAATAAAAATTACCCTAAAACTACAAAAATAAAAGCTCTTCTCGCCCTGGCAACTCTAAGGAGAGCGACGTTGCCGCTCCGCTCGCCGCGGCGAGCGCGCGTTCAACAACGCGAACGTTACAAATAATGAGGTTAAAGTTTCTGAACGTAACTTTTTTTTTCTTAAATTTCAGTGGCTTAGGAGATCCTTGCTCGTCTCATCGTAATGTAGGTTACGTTATAAAATGGAGTTCGTTTTAAAGTTAGACTTTGTTTGCTAAAATAGAGATAAAAATAGCTTTGTTGAATCGCTGTTTTAATGTATTAATGAACTTTTGATAGAGAATAAAAAAAAACAGAAATTCGTAAAAAAAAAGGTTTTGGTACTTTAAAGTGTTTAAAGACTGTTTAGAACCGAAAATTAAAAAAATATACGACAGAAAGAGTTAGCTAACGTTGCAAATTCTTTCAGTTGTCAGACTAACCTCACAGATCGTGTAATTCAGGAAGTACCAAAGTCCTGAAATCTATTTTCATCTATAGTTGCAAATTCCACAGGTGCAATGTGCCACCGTTAACAGTCACTTGTATAAAATACTTAGTAATACTTACTTACTAACTTTCGCCCGCGCCTTTGTCCGCATGGATTAAGGACTTTTGGAATATCTTACATCTCTGGTTTCGTCATGACAGGGAGTTAAAATACAGTGTGTCCCTGGATAAAGTGCACAAACGAATAGGGATGAAACTAGACACAATTTTATCGACAAAAAAAATAATAAAAAAAAATTACCACCTTTATTAATTTTTTTATGATTTTTAAAAAAAAGTCATAGTACGCAGAGGACCTCATCGGAACAAATCAAGATATTTTGGCTCCTGTGGGCTCTATTGATTTGAAACAAACGGAATTATGATCACAAAAGTTTATTTGTGTCAATGAAAATAGAAAAAAATGAGAAAAAATGACATAAACCCTAAAAATAATGACTTTTCCTATGAATTTTGTGTTTTTTTTTCTCGAATTTTTAGTATTTACTCGATTTACTCAAAATTATGCCCATCTTACCTCATGTTATTTTTACCAGTAATGGTTGTGTATCTCATTGCCTTTTATTTAAAAAAATAACCAAGTGTCTCGCACAATTACAAGATCCTTAATGAGCGGCCAAACAAAGACATTGCGTTTACACTTAATTAGGTAGCCGCTCAGGTTGAAACCCTTAATGGAGGATTAGGATTACATTTTGGGTATGGGATTATAAAATCAAACGAATTATGGAATTTCATAATTACTTATTTAATGTAATAACTGTTCAAAATGCCCACCCCGCTCTTGCAAACACAATCCTGCACGTACTGCTATTTGTTGAGTTGCTCGACGTATCATTTCCGGGTTATTTTTTATGTAATTTACACAATGGACAATTCTGCCACGCAATTCCTCTTCTGTGTTGATAGGGACGCTGTATACCCTCTGTTTCATTGTGCCCCAAAGGAAATAATCCAGTGGTGTCATGTCTGGTGAGCGTGCTGGCCACGCCACTGGCCCTTGTCGGCCAATCCAACGATTAGCATAAGAGGCGTTGAGAAATCCCCTTACGTCAAGTGCGTAATGGGCCGGGCATCCATCCATTTGTAAATACATTGTTCTTCTAGTCTCCAAGGGCACATCCTCCAATTCAAGGGGCAGATCTTCTCTCAAAAGTTCTAAAAATCTGGGACCGTTCAAAGTTCTGGGGAGAAAAATAGGGCCAATGAACATGTCACCAATTAGTCCAGCCCACAGATTTATCGAAAACTGCACTTGAAATTTTGACGACCTTTTGAGGTGAGGATTTTCTCCCTTGGGGTTCCATTCATGTAGATTCCTGCAGTTTGTGATCCCATGTCGTGTAAACTGACTCTCATCCATCCACAGAATTTTTTGGGTGAATTCAGGATCGTTCCTGATCTGCCGTTGAATCCAAGAAGACAGCACACATCTTGGTACCCTGTCTACGTCGTCGTGTAGATGTTGAACTCGTTGGTAGTGGTATGGGTGAAGACCTTCTTTTTTAAAAATCCGCCAAACCGATGATTTTGAAACTCCATGCTGCAAGGCCAACCGCCGAATACTGGTCGTCGGATCAGCAAATAAACTTCTTAGTATGGCTTCCTCAACAGCTCCATCAATCACTACTCCTGCTTGTTCTCGGCGATCTCGATCCAATCGAAGTCCATTCGACAATCGTCTGTGAAGTTCTTGAAAATTACGAGCAGACGGTACAGGTCTCCTGTTCGGGAATGCTGCCATGTATAATAAACGAGCAGCTCTGGCATTACCTCTCGCCATTCCATAATAAAAGTGGATGTCGGCGAGATCTCTGTGCGTGAACTCACTTAAACGGGGCATTTTATGAAATCCTGATAGTAGAAGTAGTTGTAACTGAGAATAAGTAACGACGAATGATTCGAAGTAACTGATGAACTAAACCTTATCTTATCACTATTTATGCTAATCCTAACATGTATTCCCCGCCCCACCCCAAATAAAATTCAATAAAGAGTAAGGACAATAATCTACCTGGGCGACAACCTAATTAAGCGTAATCATTATGTCATTGTTTGGCCACTCATTAATAATCTTATAATTGTGCAAGAAACCCAAAATGTAATCCTAATCCTCCATTAAGGGTTTCAACCTGAGCGGCTACCTAATTAAGTGTAAACGCAATGTCTTTGTTTGGCCGCTCATTAAGGATCTTGTAATTGTGCGAGACACTTGGTTATTTTTTTAAATAAAAGGCAATGAGATACACAACCATTACTGGTAAAAAACACATGAGGTAAGATGGGCATAATTTTGAGTAAATCGAGTAAATACTAAAAATTCGAGAAAAAAAACACAAAATTCATAGGAAAAGTCATTATTTTTAGGGTTTATGTCATTTTTTCTCATTTTTTTCTATTTTCATTGACACAAATAAACTTTTGTGATTATAATTCCGTTTGTTTCAAATCAATAGAGCCCACAGGAGCCAAATTATCTTGATTTGTTCCGATGAGGTCCTCTGCGTACTATGACTTTTTTTTAAAAATCATAAAAGAATTAATAAAGGTGGTAATTTTTTTTTATTATTTTTTTTGTCGATAAAATTGTGTCTAGTTTCATCCCTATTCGTTTGTGCACTTTATCCAGGGACACACTGTATACACAAGTTTTATACAAATTAATCCGTAGGTTTTGGTGATTTGTCCACCTAAACTACATTTTTTTTTGTAAAGATCGTCAATATACAGAACCTTTTGTACGTTTTTTTAAAGTAGATATGACAAATGTCGCCACTATGAGATGGTAACATTGTAACATTTCGTCGTTTTGAAAAAGCCTGATTTAACAGGTGTCGAAGGAATATAAAATGTGTTTCAGGTTATATTTTGTACACTCGGTCAAAAATGTGGTCTACCACCCTACGGCTGAAGTTCATTTGCATGTCATGATAAGTACAACAAGTTTGATTTTCCGTTGCAATAATATTATGACAGTGACAAGTGTCAACCTTAGAGATAATTAGATATATCTCACAGAAACTCTTGTCAAAACTTGTACACTTGATACTGTTGACATCTGTAAGTCGGACCTTTTAGAACGGCGAAAATTAAGGTCATGCATAAAAGTCGAGTCGAGGGAATGGAAAGAGAATCGTTAAATGCGCTGGAGCTGAAATACGAATGTTGAGATGGATGTGTGGTGTAACAAGAATGGATAGGATAAGAAACTAGTAAGTATGTAAGAGGAAGTTGGAAAGTAGCGCTAGTGAGGTATAGAAATAATAGAAGCTATAGGTTCAATGAGGAGGGAAGAAAGTCATGTCATGAGAAGAGTTTTGAGTATGAATGTGGAAGGTTATAAAGTAAGAGGAAGACCTAAAAAGGGATGGATGGATTGTGTGAAGAGTAATATGAGAAAGATGGGAGTGAACGCTGAGATGGCTAACGGGGATGTGTGGAAGGAAAAAAGATGCTGCGCTGACCCCAGATGATAGGGATAAGGGAAAAAACCTAGCTGCAAGTATTTTTATGGTATGCAGAAAGCAAACGAGCACACAGACCGCCTCATAGAATCTGAGACCCATAGACATTTGCAATTTAAAGACTGATGCGAGTGAGGCAAACCTTGAGGACTAAGATGAAACTCCTGTAAACTATAGATGCTAATAATTTCATCGATTGTCTTTTCTTTACACCGGAAGTCGGAACGCAGCAGTTCCTCTGAACACTCCCCATGATTGATATGTTCAAATAGAGATAAAATGCCAAGTCGGGGGCGGGCACTTAAAAATGGCGATTAATTATAATTTCCCGATTAAAATCTAAGAATTTGACAAAACAGCGGTACGGCTGATAGCATCGAATCATTTATCGAATAAATTATTCGACAAAATAATGTCTTAAGTTATTGATAAAAAGCTTTCTTGTGGGTAATCCGGGAAGGCATCAACAACAGCGTGACGTCACAATCACTTGAAATTACCGTGATAGTAAAAATCATGAACAAGATGTAATTAGCTGAAACTTTACTTGATAAATACCAAGTGTGATAAAATCATTAAGGTTTATCGGAACGAGGCCTCTGCATGACGGACGAGCTCACTTTTTAACCAAAGGGGTTATTTTATCTGTATACATTTAGCCGGTAAACTTATTGAAATATGCTCCAGTAGTTTCACAGTTAAAGACGGCAATTGACCACTGAATCCACTATTATTCTCACCTGCCTTACGGACAAAACCACGTCTATCGTTGTAAAGGGATAAAGAAAGAAAAGAAAGCAAGAGGATTTTTGCGAGAAAGTTTTTCCATCGCAGGACTTTTCCCACTTGCAAAGAAGATCATTGCAAACGGTCTTTTGACTTGCACGTTCAATTCAGTCATCAAAGATAGGATTGTAAATCACTAGTTGCTTTTTAAACTGCAACAGGCTCCGAGCGAGATCCATAGACATTCGCAACATGGCTTGCCAACTCTGAGGACCAAGATATTCTACAAGCTGTATTATGGAGAGTGTGCTCAGGAACTACATGACCTCATCCCACCCTCCACTCTCACATCAGTCTTCTAGACGCCGTGAGGGCTTCTATCCACATGTAGCAGAATCGTCGTTTCTTATTCTCACTGCCAAGGAGTGGAACGCACTCCCTGCGTCTGTATTCCCAGAATCATATAACGTTGGTGTTTTCAAGACAAGAGTGAACAGGCATTTTCTGGGTAACCGTGTACCAGCTTCGACCTCGTCGTCACAACATCAGGTGAGACTGAGGTCAAACGCAAACCAATTATTGATTAAAAAAAAGATGGAATGCACATGACATGACATTTTTTGTCAGGCTCCAACCTTCTAACCATTAACATTATACAATCCCTAGGTTTATAATATTCAGGAGACAACACCCACCGTGTGATATTTACACGAGTCTCATCAAATTGTTTTACTATTTTAGATAGAGCTGTCAATTCCAGGACATGTCATGTTGCCGGCGATGTGATTGCGTAACTTGTCGGACTTGGGGACGTTATGCGGAATATTCCAGAGGCTTTGTTTATTGTGGCGTGAAAGGTTAAGATAAGTTGCGTAATACGAGAGGATTTTTCAGGATTACGAGGCTCTTGTCTTTTTCATAAACGCGTAGCGATATTATATCATTGAAATCGTTTGTGTTCATGATTACTATCAAAGCAATGTATGCCTTGATTGTGCAAAGGCTATAGATAATTTAGGCACTAATACATTTTACTCGAACAAAGCGGCGTAATAAATTAGTAATATTAGACATAATCAAAGGGACATTGACCAGGATAACATTTCAAATTAATGTTGAGTTCTCGATTTTTCAACGCAGTCACATGCAGCAACCATGAAGATAACAAGGGGAAGTAGAATTGAATTAAGAGCATAATTTAGAAGACGTGGAAAAAATAAAATCAGGAAACTGAAAAGAGTAAAAACAACACACATAGTAAAGTGAGGGGCGAAAGGTTTCTTTCAGGATTTTCTCGTAGACCTAGGTTGTAGTCTTACTTTACAAGAAATTTCCTAGACATTTTTTTTGCAAGCTCTTCTATCAGTATTTCCCTTATGCAATAGAGGTTGAATGAGTGAACTCGATCAAATCAAATAATTCCCACTCAAATCTAATCATCGTGATATAACAACAATCGATTACGCTTCCGCTTTTATCGTTTACTAGCTACCGGCCCTCGCTTCGCTGCGGTTTAGATTTTTCATACAAAAGGATTTTCCCGCTAATCCCGTTCCCGTGGGAATTTTGGGAATTCCTTTCTTAGTGCACCTCTACGGTACCTAAGCTACGTCCCTTCCAAATTTCAAGTGCCTACGTTTAGCCGTTTAGGCTGTGCGTTGATATGTCAGTCAGTCAGTCAGTCAGTTTCTCCTTTTATATATTTAGATAGATTATCAACTTCTTAAATTAAATTTTCTTATTTGTCTAATAAATAAATAAAAAATATATATTTGATTTATAGTTCAATACAGAATATTATGCTAATACGCCTGTCTCAATAGAAAATATAACTGAAGAAATTGTGAGTGAAGTTAGATGAGAAACAAATGTAACAAAAAGCAAGCTTTGAAATGTTGGTTTTTCATACACCGTGGTTATACACCAGTGCAGCATCAAGACTGAAGAGGTTCCAATACAGCCCATGACACTCCTTGAATGACCAATCCCATGATCCCCAACAAGGCGATGAGTCTACAGGTCACAGAGAAACATGCATACATACATACATACGGCCAGGAACGTAAATATACGACCTATTTCAAAAAATAAAATAACGCTGTCGTAAAAGCCGACTAAGGTAATAAAGGCGTGTAGTACTGTTAGGCGATGGGCTTGCAACCTGTCACTGGTGTCCTGTTGTGTGGTAAACATCTTCGCTTAAGTGTGCAAAATGTGGTTACAGAATTATCAAAAATGCCAAGTCATTAGTAACTTATAGGAAGCTCAACCTTATTGTTGTAGAATGTCGGATAACTTTGGACCTACGGTGGGTCTTTAAGTCTTTGACTGTAACGGACCACAGCACAGATGTAGTGAATAATCCTTTCCCATCGTTTTTGGTCGGATAACTTCGTATTTATCTTGCTTTCTCAGTTGGCATATTGATGTACTGAAGCTAATTGAGAAAGCTAGATAAATACGAACATATCCGACAAAAAAACGATCGACTACATCTGCACTAACTTTCATTGGGTAGTCGAATACTAAGATGGTCTACCAGCATAAGCTTTCGAATCCACAATTAACTCCCCTTGCAAATAGCCTCACATCGTCTAAATCATAGCGGAAGTCAAACAAACACTGTTAGTCGGAAGGAATTCCGCGCGGAGTGAATCACGCGCAGATACCGCAGTCGTACACCATGGATCTATTTTTTCTTTCATTTTGAGGACAATGATTTCAAGTAATTCCAGTTTTAGTATAAAACTAGTGCTTCACCGACAGCATGTTCTACAGTTCTATCATAGCCATGACCAGAACATATATCAACTAAAAGGTTATGATTACTTAGTTCCAAATAGCCTCGTGATTCCCAAATAGCCCAGTTTTACGGTACCGATAAGAAAAAAATTGGTAAACTAGTATTTGTTCCTGAGTCTTTTTGTTTTTTTTCTTGAATTATTTTTTTTTGATTAAATTTTCATTAAAAGTGTGATACCTACTTAGTTTTGCGGGCCAGTATATTTAAGCATGCGTGCATCCTACTAATATTATATCGAAACATTGGACGGATTTTAATGAAATTTGTAATGAATATAGCTTATGCCCTGGAGTAAGTGGTGGTTTGTAATTTGCTGTGCCCTATCAGTCCATAAACATCTCATACCCTATAAGTAATTATACCTAAGTTACCTGTATATTATGTACAACTTATGGAAGCAATAAATAATTGGGAATTAACACAGGGTACTTTTCATCCGATAATCGAAATCTACGCGGGTGAATTTGCAGGCAGAAGCTATATTATTTCCCTAAATAAGATATATTTATCGTTCCCTAGTCCCTTAGTTTATCACATTTTGTTTTTCCCTGATATTTATTTATATCGCTCTCGATTTCCACGCCTAGAACCTGTCAGGTTTCGACACAGCCTCTGGATTTTCATCTTCTGTGTCGTTTGCCTCTCAATGCGTAAACGTGCCGTAGCACACATTCAAAATCACAATGGCATCTATATTTGCTCTTTTTAACTGCTAATGTTCACCAATCAACTTTCCCAAATAATGATATCGAATCAATTATGCAGCTACACACACGTTTTGTCCCGCGTTCTTCGATTTTAATTACAGGGTTGGCAATATTTTGGCAGTCTTATGATTGAAATCTTGAGATTGTATTAATGTAAACGCAAATGTTTAATCAACTTTTGCACACTTAGGCGAAGATGTTTACCAGTGTATCTGGTAAACATCTTCGCCTAAGTGTGCAAAATGTGGTTACAGAATTATCAAAAAGTTTTACCCCACTCTGGGAATAAAGGCGTGAGTTTATGTATGTAGGTATGTATGTATGGTACTCATTTTTCGACATGTTTCACAAAAATCACTTTTTTTTAAGCAAAACTATAATATATATTTAAAGACGTGGCTTACACGTTTATTAAATCAAACAAATAGACTAACATTCGAAATGATTTGATTTAAAATAGTACTGTATACATTTTAATATAGTTGGTAACGCAGGGACGATTATTATTTATTAACCCTAGGTACCACAACAACCTTAGGTAAAACAAAACTGATGTGGCTTACCGATGTACCTGCGCAGATGTCATTTTTTCGAAGCGCGGGAACCAGTCTGCGTAGCGTGGTTGTGTTCTGTGCTATTATTGGTTATTAGTGACGCCATGTTGACGCGCGCGCGCGTGTCATTCAGTCAAACGTAGGTGAGTGAGATGGAAAAAAAATATGCAATTTAATTTGCACCTTATAACTATTACGTACAAGTCTGATCGTCGGTTTTAATCGTGCTTTCGGAAATCATCGGAATCGTTGTTCGTGTCTGCGCGAAGTTTTTTTTTAAAATTAAAATATATTTGAGGTGTTGTTTAACGTGTGGTCTATTAATTTGATGGTCTGATTTTAATATTCTCACATTGCTATTAACCTTAATTCACCAGGAAAGTTTTTATACCGCAATACTTACCTTAAAAGTGGATTCACCCAGTATCTGTTGTAGTTGTATCATTTTTGTATACAATAAAGACCCAATGCTAGGTACGCATTGGGTCTTTATTGTATACAAAAAATATTTAGTTTATTATAATTATAATATAACTCTTCATTTCAGAATACATCAACATCTGAAGTGTATAAAAAATTAAATTGGACATCTTGTCCAACATAATAAAAATGACCTTTCATCGACCGTCATTGTTACCAACGTAGGCTGATTCAACCGTTAGTAATTTCACATACCAATGGACATATCAGATTTCAGTTGTATCTTATCTGCGTGACGTCCGGGCACGTATACAATTCAATTATCAATACTCTTATTAGTATAAACCGTCCCCCTCGGTTTTTTATCAACGGTTTGTAGTTGGATTTGTGCATTTCGTCACCAATCAATTTAAAACAAATTAGCTATAGAGCAAATTAAAAATGGTTCTTACGCGGTTTTGCAGTTTCACAGAGGATTTGATAAAAGTAGGTATTCGCTTTCCCGATTTTATTGTCACAAAGGTATGATAGGGTGACGGCACCTATGGTGGACACTTTTAGCTGACAGGCACCAGTATTGTACAGGTCCTAAATTGATTGTTGCAAAACAAATGAATAACCCTTATCTTCTGTAAAATAAGAATCAAATGTCCATTATTGGTGTCTTGTCCGTTACTGGCTCCATCACCCTATGATATTGTATTTCTATTTGCATCAAAAAAAAATGAATGATGAAATATGGTAAGTAAGCCACACCGTAATTTTTATATAATTGACAATAAGATTTATTTATTCTGATTTTAATATAATGTACGTACAGTTTTATGTACCTATATCCGTTTTATTTGTTTTTACTTTTTCATATTAAAAAAAAAAAAAAAAAAAAAAAAATAATTTTTTGTATGTTAAATAAATGTATCTTTCTTTCTTTCTTTTCTAATAAAAATCATTCTTTCTTATAGCGGTTTGACAAAAAATTATACCAATGCAAAAAAATATGATAATTATTTACTGAGATAATATTGAATAGTGTTTATCTAACTTTAAGAAAAACTCCTGTAGTAAGTTGACAATTATGAAAAAACGTGAAAGTAAAATTTACAGCTTGTTTGTGGAGCCATTATCTTGATTTGTTTCTATTTATTTATTTATTTATTTATTTATTAAGGATATCAACAGCACATTACAAATCATGTAAACAGTAAATTTAACTAGACAATAGTGCCAATTACAGACATCCACCTATGAGCTATGAATAAAGAACGAACAACAACTACCAGATACATGCAAGTTTCTGTTTAGAAAACGTTATAAAAAGCTTTTCTCATGGTTTCAAATAAATAAAAGCCTTATGTGTTATAAATCTGCATGAAATGTTTATAACAATGCCTTTTGAACGCCTTAACGTCGAATACAAAATGTGTCACTCTCACGCCAAACAAATTACAACTTAATACATAAGAAACAAAGTCTCTTTTAATCTTGGACTTGTGACTGCCGTCACGTCACTGGCACGACTTTCAGATGTCGGCCACAGCCGTCTGTGGTGTTCAAAAGGCAGCCTAGTTCACTGAAAACGAAAATGTCACAAAACTGAATCATTTCAGAAAAAAACACGTAATGTAATAACGAATTAAATCACGAAAAAACAAAATGGCTAACCATCTATAAATACAGCCGCTCCAAATTCTCACATACGACGTTTTGATACACTCGCTCCAAGAACTAGAGTAGCATTTCCTATAATTTTATGTTCCCAGCAGACCGTAATTTGGTTTTTTACGACCGAGCTGAGGTCGCATCTCTTCGGAGATTATTAAAAACTCATTGTAGCCATTTTTTACTGCGCGATTGGTGATGCATGTAGATTTCGTGAGTGAAGTACTTACTTCTGCGCCATATTTAAAAGCTTTTTAGAATATGTATTCAACTGAGGAAGCGACGTTAGAATATAGATACTATCAGACCATTGGAACCTTGACCCACCATAGAACTGTGTCACAGAGACGTTATGATTCAAGTCATAAGAAGTGTCAAACAAATTGTTTTATAATGTCACTGTGACACCGTTCTATGGTGGGTCAGGGTTCCATTGGGCTGATAGTACATCACTACATAGTATAAAACAAAGTCGCTTCCCGCTGTCTGTCCCTATGTATGCTTAGATCTTAAAAACTACGCAACGGATTTTGATGCGGTTTTTTTTAATAGATAGAGGGATTCATGAGGAAGGTTAATATGTCTAATATTTTTTTATTTTATGTACTGGTGTTACAGAAAACTCATATAAACCGAAGCGAAGCGAGGGCGGGTCGCTAGTAGAAAATATGATCAAAAAAAATTACTGGGGTCCCAGTGTAAAAGGGTTTAAATCCAGTAAACTCCGTTTAATTATAAATTCCATTTTTTTATACGAGTTAAGTCGACTTACACCCTTTTTCACTACAAAACTTGTGTGGTTACAGAATTGTTAACAAATTATCCCACTCCCCTAGCCTACCCCACTCTGGGAATAAAGGCGTGAGTTTATGTATGTATGTATGTATGTTCACTAGGTCTCCAGATATAAGCCATCTAGTTGCAGTTAGTTAAGAGAATCCTATACACATTTTCCATATTTTATCAGCTTAATAAATTGCATCTTGGCTGAGTTTTCCAACGAAACGTTATAAGCACTTTAGTGCATGGTCATAACAAACTGAACATCAAATGCGTTTCGCCTTCAAAGTTCGCCTTTGTTTGTAAATTTTTTTTTACATGAACTGTATTGTTTTGGTTTTTGTTTTGTACAATGAAGTGTTAACTTACAAACGTAAAAATGACATGTATGAAAATAACAATGACTGCCATTCACAATGACAAGGTTCTGGGTGTTCAATATTTTTATTGAGTAACAGATAGACCAAGAATATAAATACTTAAAGTGATGTTTGATTTTCAATGTTGCCCATTTAAAAATAATAAATATGTTTTCATATTTAAATGTATATTAGGGTAAAAAACGGTACAATGTAACTAATACCTAAAATACAATTTTATGACATAAAGCAGAAAAGCATTTTTTTTTTAAATACCTACACATAAACCTTATGTATACCACAAACTTCTGACAACCATTTGTGTACTGCTTCTAAAAATCATCAACGCCCTAAAACGGTCTCTCTCGAGTTTTTGTTTTATCATTGTAATACCTAAATCGCAAGTTAACAAAAACATCACACTTAAGATTTGTGCTTTGTTTCGCTACACTCAAATAGAACAAAGCTAAAAACAATTCCATCTCAAGACGCCCGACATTACAACTGACAACTCTGACAAGTAACTTATTAGCGTATTAGTTATTACAAACAAGTTGCCGAAAAGCAAAACAACCTATTCCTGAAACCACTATCACAACAGTTCACGAGAATTATAATGCTATTAAATTAAGTGTAACAAAAGCCCATCCATTCCGTACAAGACTTTTTAACTTATCAGCGTTACTCTGCTACAGTCAAAACGTTGTAAGTACATTTCATTTTAATGTGGAGATACGCTCTTTTGGCGCGCTGTGGTGTTTGGGTGAGGCGACGTTGCGAGCTCGCTCCCCCCCTGTTTTGTGAGTAAGATGGGATGATGTGTGAGCGGGACGCGTGTATGGGGTGTTTTCTGCTTTCCAACTAGCCGGCACAGCGGATAGTGCGTATGAGTTGAAGGAAAAACGTCTTTTGGGCGAAAAGTTGTTTGCTTTTTGGAATTTAAAGGAATTCGTTTTAGTAATGAGTTACAATTACTAAATTATTTTAAAGTACTAATAGATACAGTATTAAAAAGAAATCTAAATACAAAATTAATTAAAGAAATGCCTTAAAATCATTCCTCTTTCTTATCGTTAAGTACTAACATCATACCTAAGTGAGAGTGTGTCTGTATGTTTGTTCCACCTTCACGTTCCAACGTCTGCCAACCAAACAACGTGAAATTGGATAAGGCGATAGTTTATGATACTACTATCTTCTGCGCGTAGATTCCGATTATTGTTTTTCCCTCGGAAACTTTCAAATTTTCGGAATGAAAAGTAGCATGTGGCAATCTAGAGTAAGCTATATCCATTTCAAATTTCATCAAAATCCATCCAGCCGTTGCAGTGTGAAGGAGTAACAAACCAACACACAAATTTTGGCGTTCACAATATTAGAGGGAAGTGGGATTTTCGATTTTCGTTCAGGAATAGCGAGCGGACGGAGTCACGTGCAAAAGCTAGCGATAGATAAAATAACATCCTTCAGGTGCAACTGCTACTTTATCGCGTTTAATACTTTAATTCAACATTTTCGTTTATCCGAGATAAAACTGATAATTTAACTAAACTAAGATAAAAAAATGCGTTCTCTTATTTGTTTACAAATATTAGAATTCATACAGAAACACACACAAAAGGCGTAGATAAAGCGTGGACGTTAGTTGACCTTGAACGTGGAACAGATGGCCGATGGGGTCGAAGAGTTCTCGTCATTTAATTTTACTAGCGACCTGCCCCGGGTAAAACATTGTGTAGTTCTAAACCTTTCTTAAGCATTGATCTTAACTATAGTAAAAACCGCTTTAAAATAAATGTTTTTTAATTACTGAGATAGACGACACGGCACGGCATAAACAATGTCTTTGAACGTTTTTTTGACGGGACGAAAGTGACTGTTTTTTTGCACTTTCATATCCAAAACAACGTATTTAAGTAACTTTTTGCAAACATACAATTTTGACAGGGCCGAAGAGTAACTTGCTTTTTTTAAACTAATTTCAGGCGTATATAAACGCATTTTTTTAACCACTCATAATTAATTAAGTTATTATCTATGGAGACTATAATTATAATATTATAAATTATACCATACAAATCGATAACAACATAATAACAAACAAACAATCAGCATTACAACAACAAAAGTTCCGGACAACCGAACTCCCTTTCTAATAAACGATATCGGTCTCCCTCCTACGCGGGACGAGAGCGAGAGGGAGAACAAGTTGTTTCATTAGAGATAAACTTTTGCGTACGAGGTAGTAAGTTTTGGTGCCGTGACCAGGATGAGCTTTCAGACTAGGTTTTTGATCATGGTTTCTTTGTCATATAAATGTATTTCTTATGATAAACATGATAATGTATGTGTAAGCATTACATTCTTTTTTTAAAGTAAAGATAATATACAGGAATACAGGAATCTGTAGTATCCCACACCGTTGTAAGCGCATCATGAAAATAGCATTCGTATGCTGATTTGATCTCATGTTAGGGTATTTGCATCGGCATGGGGAACTGTGTTCGTTTACATCTTAATATATCTTAAGTAGGCACATAATGTTAGTTAAATAAGTTATTTGTATACCACGAGTGAACACAGCGGCAGATAAACTTGTATGGTTTTGTCCGCTGTTAAGCCATTTTCTTTAACTTTCATTATCTATAAATATTTTTAAAAAAAAAAAGCTAGCGGGCAACTTCTTCCACATAGAATCTAATAGCATTCCGTTTTTACCCCTGAATTGAATTAAAAAAAACGTATTCCTGGTTTTTCATATTCATGCAATGTCAAAATTTACTCAAAATTTTATTTGTAAACCAACCCGTTCAAACCTATTTTACGCTTTACCCCTGAACTCCTAAAGTACTTCACACCTAAAGTAGTGTAACAGCCAAGTTCTCAGACCGGGTAATAAATAATTGCCGGGTGATTGCGTTGCGAACCACTTTCCAAGTGGAACTAGACGGTCAACAACATAATATAAAATTTAATATCGCCCTAGTACTGATAACGATTGTAATCTACTGTGTAATATTGCGTTTCATTCTAACTAAACAAAGAGACACTTTGATAGGCTTTTGCGTAAATTCAGATTCTTTTTTTAAGATAAATATGGTGAAGAGGGTCCTTAATTAGGAACTTCGTTTGCGTTACTAGGTAGGTTAGGTTCGTTAGGTAGCTTTAAACGCGCGAAGGGCAAATTGCTCGAAAATAAGAGGCCCCTATTGCGGGGTTTCATTGACTTTGCTAAGATAAAATGAAAATAGCAATGTGGTCATTTTGCGACTCGAACATTTTTGGACGTAAGTTATAAACGATGGGTTAGTAGGGAATTTTTATTCCCAGTTGGCCACAACAAAATTAGTTTTTATTCAGAAAAAAATACCAGTTGTCCGCAGTGTGGACAAAGGGGTGCGGACAACTAGCTAGCCTCAAGCGATGTGGTAATTTTGCAGTCTTGGGATTGCAGTCATGAGATAGCAGTCTTGAGGTTGTGAATGTATTATGTGCATAAGAGCCTACTTACCATCAGGTAAACTGTGTATTCGTTTGTCTTTCTACATGACATAAAAAATAGTGGGCATTGCAACTAATATTTTTTCTTACGGCTGTTAATTGACAGTATCAAAAACTGCAACATACAAATAATTGTATTTTGAAGTACATTATTTATTTGTTTCAGCCTACATAATGTCTTCAAACCACATGATACTTATATCTTTACTTCTTTTACAGATCATATTAATAAAATATCAAGCCGAAAAAGTGGAGCGCGAGGCGAGTTTAAACGAAGGAAAAAAGTTAAAAAAACTAAAACCCCCAACAACACTTAGCGGGGGGGATCGATGCTGAAAGAATCGGGAAGTTTTCTGACCTATTACGTGTCACGTTATGAAAAGGCTAAGAAGTAATAAATCCATTCTTTTTTTGGGACTTGACAGAAGCGCGTGGAGCTTACCCCATGTGCTTCTGTTTAGTCCATTGGAGAAAATTCTCTTTTACCGAACAATTGTCGTCGCGTGTGATATCCACGGACTTATTGCTATAATAAGTCCATGGGAGTGACTATTAATAACTTGACATTGGCGAAATACACCTTAACAGGAATGAAAGCCATTAATTAAAATTAAAAAAAAAAACTCAATTTTTGACACAATTTTGTGCTATCTGCTGTTTTTTAACATAGACACTTAATTAATTTCCAGACATATTTTTTGCGATAGTGTGGTGCCGGCTTAGAATAGTGCCACTCCATGTCTTCCCGTGGATGTCGTGAGAGGCGACTAAGGGAATAAAGGCTTTTAGTCCTGTTAGGCGATGGACTTGCAACCTGTCACTAATACGCTTGTATCTTAGCCTAATTGTGCTAAATGTGGTTGTTCTGTAGCTCTGCCTATTCCACTCTGGTAACCAAGGCATGAGTTTATGTATTTTTGTATTTTTGCCAGCCAGAGTGTTGAAATGTTATAAAGGTAATACCATGCAGATATCGATAGCAATATCCCCATAGCGTTATCAACTTGTAACACGTCAGCGCGGCGAAGTTTTAAACGTTCAACTTGGGCCTATGCAACTTTGGGCGTGCATGTTTTATGAAGATGTGGTGTCACGCCACGGCTCGCTTACGCGTAAGCTATCAACTCTACAGTTACACTTTGTTTATTTGTTATCCTAAATTATTTATCGGCTGGACAAGTCCAAGGGCTTGTTATATTATTTTACCATAATATTTTCTAATAAAATTTTGTTCTGTTACTTTTTGTGACGGTAAATATTTTTCCGAGCCCCAAAAAAGCAAAATTTGGATGCACATTAGCTATACACTACAACAAAACTAGTACTTTAAATTACATTGTTATTACATACATACATTAAATCACGCCTGTTTCCCAGAGGGGTAGGCAGAGACCACTTCTTTCCATTTGCTACGATCTTGACAAATTTCTTTCGCTTCTTCCACATTCATACATCGAGTCATGCACGCACGTCGGTTTCGGGTACTTAAGATTCGGCCCTTTTCCAGTATTTCTCCGATTTGACTCAAAAAGTACGCCTAGGGCGGCCCCTTCCGACCCGTCCACTCACATTAACATTTGTTATTGAAGCTGATTTTTCAACGGAGACCTTGGGGAGCGCCAAGGCTCCACGGAGCACCATTTGAGAAAAGCCAATTGGGTAAGTAAAGTTATTGGAAGAGATTTAAATTATATTTTTTTTCGATAGTCGTCATCCTGAAGATCATGGAACTGCGGCTCTTTTACTTTTATTTCCTCTAATATTTTAGAAATATTTTTTTTAGTTATGAAGTTGACATTTGTAAACTTTAATGACCGACAAGCAGCAAGCAAGAAATAGAAAAAAAAACTGTCTTTTCTATATCTGTCAACGTCAAATCAAATCAAAGTAAACAAACAGTTCAATTCAAATAAGTTAATTCAAGTAAATCTTTGTAATAGATACTCCATTTCCACAGTCCGTGTGGGATTGCCTGAATTCATTGCGTGGATTGTACAATTCAAAAGTGCTCTCGTGGCTATCAAAAAGCAGGGTAAGAGTCGTCGAGAAAGGAAGAAATCGGTGTCCAAGAAGAAGTGCCAAAGGGTTCGAAAATAAATTGTAGACCAAATATCGTGCAAAGGTCTTAGAGAAAAGCGGCATAACGAAAGTCCGGAGTTCGTTCTGAGATCGTTAAAAATATTTCTAAAAACACTGATCACATGAAACACAAGCAAACATAAAAGAGCCGTTGTATTGAATCGTTTGTTTACTTTGATTTGATTTGACAATGACAGATATAGAAGTGTTTTTTTTTCTTTTTCATTAAGTACGAAGGCAACAAGCTAGTCGGTCATTAAAGTGTACAAATGTCAACTTCATAACTAAAAAAATATTTCTAAAATATTAGAGGAAATATAAATAAAAGAGCCGCAATTTCTTGATCTTTAGGATGACGACTATTGAAAATAAATATAATATACATATCTTCCAAAACTTTACTTAGCCTATTAGGCGAACCGCGTGTCGCGTCAACGGAGCATGAAGGAACTTGATTTTTAGTCTTACTTTATACTGGATTTTCGGGCAAAGAATCTAGTATTATAAAGTAGAGTCACCATCAAAAGTAGCTTAGCAGAATAAAATGCTCAAACTGATCTAGACAAGACGTATTCTCTTGGCAATAGAGTCGAGTCCAGATCATATTGACCTCTTCGGTTGCGTAGCTACTGCCGCTGACTGTACCGTAACCAATGTAAAGTACCACAATATTATAGATAAAAGTTAGCCCTCGAGTATGTCGCATGTTATTCTCACAATGAGATGTTTTTTTAGAAGATATTTGGTTTAGCAATAGACAAGGTAGACGGTAGACGGTCACGTCGAGCGCTTACGAAAATTCCATACATTTTGACAGTTTTCGATAATCATTTCCGTTAACGTTAAGCATCTTGCCTGCCCTCACAGGATAGCCGCAGCTATTACCGTCTTTAGGTGCGCGTCCGTACGGAGCACAGACAGACTTCGCTCGCTCGATAATCTCCAGACGGTGGAAAAACGGCAGCTTACGACATGTAGACATGGGTAGCTTTGCTGGTGGCCCTGCCTTAATAAGCTAAAGGTCTCGGGAGAGAGAAATATCTGTGAAATATTTCCTCTATTACCCGATTTCCAAAAAAATATTTATTGTTATTTGAATGAAAAAAGAATGCTAAAATAAGGAAACAAAGAAATTGATTCCTGGACCACTATGGACTTTGTCAACGTGACATTATAACTTACCACCAAACAGCAGTGTTCGCATTGTTGTGTTCCGGTTTGAGGATAAGACAGCCGGTGAAATGACCAGCATAGAGGAATTCCATCTTAGTCCTCAGGGTTGGCAACGCATTTACAGTCTTAGGATTGCATTGCAGTCTTGTGAATTCGAGGGTCACAGTTTCCACTTACCATCAGGTGGCCTGTGTGCTCGTTTGTCTTTTTTATGCCATAAAAAAAACATAGGAAGACTAACATAGTCCATAGTAGCTTAGAAATCAAATTGGTTGACTGTACGGTAGCGAGACCTGGGATGTGATTCTCCTATGGTCATCGCACACTACAGCGCCCTGCCACCAAATCAGCACGGCTTCAGCTCCAAGTGATACATTGAAAGTGGACTTGGATCTGTGTTAATAGGATATAAGAGGGCGATAAAGAAAGTCAATGTCGTGTCATATCAGGTGAGAAAAGTGTCAGTTACTCCACCATAGCTCTTAAGTTAAATTGATGGATGATGAAAGACCTGAACATCTGCGAGCTGAACAAAGGCGATGTCTAAAATAGTAAGTAAAAAGTGGAGGAGAGCATACGAGAGATCAGACAGACCTCGCCTTCAGACGGGATAACAGGAAGATCTATGTATGGTTCCTTGATTTCTTGAAGAGGTTGAGGTCAGGTTCGTCGGTCTCGCCAGTGTCACTAACTACTAAAATGTGTCAAAATGGCGGAATTAAAAATAAAAACAGTCGTTTAACATGCAGCCGTATATTTAAAGCTTGTGTCACACTTGTTTCGAAGTCAATTAAAAACAGGACCTAGGGGGAAGGGAAACAGCCCTATTGTCAGCACCCTAATGATTAGCACCATGAACTTAATTTCGTGAACAATAGATGCGAGAATCCTACAATCACTAGGTGTTTGTGATTAGTATTTTGCCTGCCAATGACAATAATTGGGTGTTACGCTCTACTTCAATTAAAGTAGACTTTAATAAATACGAAGCCCGGTTATTTATTTATAATATACATTATTGCCGAAAGGTAGATTACTTTTTTTTTAATGTTTATTGCCTGGTTCTAAGTGCAACCCTGCTCTATCTTGCACTTACGAAAAAAACTAGGCTTCAAAGGGCATTGGGTAAATTCGTTTGAAGAATATTGTCATTATTTGTTTTTGGCGGGCACTGTAGATTTTTACATAGTTATTTAGAGGACCTCGAAATGCACATAGATACGAGTATATATAATTTATGGCGTTTAATAATATCGGAGCCGAGATATTTAAGATTTAAGTGTTCAGTTTTTGTAAAAGTACGTCCAGGTAAGAATATTAAATATCTCGGCTCCGATGCACTTAAGAGTATTACATTACATAACAAAACATGTTTATTTCGAATTATTCTATCATAATTTACCATTTTTACTAATGGCTGCTCACCTTGAAAATGTATGACTTTAACACTTTTACCCAAACCCCTTTGTGATGCGTGCAAGTAAGCGCAACTTTTGTTCCTCACCAGTCTCATTGATATGTTTTTTCACAAACACAGTGAGTAGGTAAGACAAGAACATATAAGCTAGGAGCCGTTAGAATACTAAACTTTTTCATGAGTTTTCTATGGTAGGCCCAATTGAAATCGAGAGAGCCCTTTAACGGTGTGTCAAGGACCTGCCAAGCTAACCCCCAAGGTTCCTTGGCCCAGTTGCTACCTTGATACGAGCAAGCCTGCACGGAACCGCGGCGGCGGCCCGAATAACGCGATGCAATAATAATCAGCTCAATCAGGGTTGCCGTAGTCGATTTATACCCAACTACTACCACCATCTTATCTACTAACCTACCGCCAAACAGCAGTGTTCGCATTGTTGTGTTCCGGTTTGGGGATAAGACAGCCGGTGAGATGACTAGCATAGAGGCATTCCATCTTAGTCCTCAGGGTTGGCAACGCGTTCGCAGTCTTAGGATTGCATCGCAGTCTTATGAATGCGAATGTCTATGGGTCACAGTTTCCACTTACCATCAAGTGGCCTATGTGCTCGTTTGTCTTTTCTATACCATACAAAATACAAAAGCGAGGAACAGATACAAGCGGACACCAGACGCAGACATAGACCGCGCATTCCCGAAATACCACAATTTTAAAATACCAGATTCTCAATATACTTGAATCTCAAAAAATAACATTTAAAATTCGGTATCGTTGATTATGCTTACCTAATATTTCGAAGCTGGTGACTAAGGAATCTGGTAAAGAGAATAGTCTGGTATTTTGAAATTGTGGTATTTAGGGAGAGAGCGACATAGACAGACATCAAATAGAGATACAGGGTACACATCAGACATGGACAGACAGATACAGACAGATCCAGATACAGACTTATTGTGTCCGCGTTGTAGGTGAAATGATTATGCGTTTAAAACCCGTCTTCATGCGCATTGAAGTATCTTATCTTATCTTACAGATGTTCCCTTTTAGATACCCTTCGACCCTTTAGGATCTTTTGTGCAATTACCCTCTTAGGTACACACTCAGCTGTTCGAATGTGGAGTTTTCCTCACTGTAAGAGCATCGGGTTACGCATTTAACTTAGAAAAACGGGATCCCCTTGGATCGCATAATGTGTTTTAGACTAATATTTTTTCGCATAATTGTTTTCGTATAATTTGTATTGGCATAATTGTACTGTCACATAAAAATACTTTAGCATACTCCTTTTTTAGCATATTAGGCTATTAGAATAAAAATTAGTTGGACTAATTTGTATTTGACTAATACACATTATGCATATTATTGTTTGGGCTAATAATTATTTGTCATATCTGTGATTAACCATAATATTAGTTTTCTAAATGAATAAATACTATAGTTATGATATAAATATGAGTGAGCGAGCGAGCGAAGCGAGCGAGCAAGACCTCTCTGGGCAGAACCGACTTGAATAGGTTAGGTTAGAAGGCTATGGCGGGAGCGAAGCGGAGCAAGCTCCCGCCTTAGCCTTCGAGGTTATTTTTTTTATATCTATGAAAACAAAGAATATTTAATTTGCTATTCTATGATATGAAAAAAAAACATTGAATTTTATTTAAAATCAAAAACCACGTCATTAAGTATATGACTATTTTTTAGGACAATACCTACTGTTATGCATTTTGTAATGATGCCAATCAATTATTATGACTTTTTGCAATTATGCTTACTGTATTTATGCTTTTTAATGTTATGCGTAATAATATATGCGTAAAGATGATTATGCACATCATTATTTCGGCCGAAAGCAATTATGCGTAACACTATTATTACAAATAATTTTATGCCATCCAATAGAGAACCAGAAAAACTCATTGGTACATCCGCGGGGGTTCGAACTCGGTACTTTACGATCACGAGTCAACCCTTTAAGCCACTCGGCCACCGACGCTCTTCGCATTGAAGTAAATTTCAAGTCATATGCAAATATGAAAGTAATTTTGGATAAGATGGCTTTAATTTCAAGAGTGAGTAGCTCAATCCAGTAAAATTTTTGTATGCTATCTTCAACTCCCATTTTTGTAGATATTGTCAGTAACATATACTTTAAAAAATAAACAGAGTTCTTATTTAGTTTAAGAGGAATTTTCATGTAAATCGGTTAAGCAGATTTTGAGTTATAAGCACACAAAACCGACAGAGAGAGATATCATTGATTCGGATTCAGTGTCCCTCATATTTTAGTCTCGTACACTTTTTTTCCTTAAAAATATAGCACATACAGACACGATTTTTTAAGTGGCAACCCTAAAGCATTTCCGCCCGTACAGGCATTAAAGAGTGCCGCGGTATAATTGTTTTTTGAATCATTGAAACTGTTTGTTTGTTTGTTGTTCGAATCGGCTCAGTTAATTATTCGACAGCTTCGGTTTATATCGACTCCCGGGCCTGTTATCGATACAGTCAATGCGATATAGCAACGGATCGGTAGCTACATCACTTATGCCCGGTTCCTATATTCAAGAAACGAATCGTTTTCCTTACGTCTCGTTAAAATTTGACATTTGCTACGTACAAAATGTGTCAAATTTTAACGAGACGTAAGGAAAACGATTCGTTTCTTGAATATAGGAACCGGGCATTAACCAATTCATTTGAGAAAATTTCTGCCGGCTCCATATGCTTGGTGTTAGCCACACACACTGCAGGACGCAACCATACGTTGGAGGAGTGTATACATAATATAATAAATATACTATCCAATATTGAACGCAAAAATCTCTGACACGCTCTTATACCTCTAGTAATAAAGACGTGTCAGATGTTTTTGCTCCCAATGTTGTATAATATATTATTGCTGGTACGTGCGTGAAAAGGTTGATGAATGTAGAAGAAGCGAAAGTTGTATATTAATACCAGCGGGCCCAGACAAGAAGCATTACGCTGACTATGGTTTCTATTCGTTTCGTTTCTAAACCAATCGCGCCACTGGTGCATCACGTGACTTTTCGTATCACGTCATCTACCAGTGACGCGATTGGTTTAAAATCTCAACGAAGAGAAACGCTAGCTAACGTAGTGCATCTTGTCTGTGCACCAGGCGTTCCGTAGTCACTGCCTACCCCATTGGGTTCTGTGTCATCAAGAAACAACTCTTGAAAATAGCGGGCAATGCCAGTATCACTTAAGATATAATGTGTAGTATTATACATTAATAATAGTCAAGTATTCAGAAAGGCCTTCGACCAATGGACGTTATCTAATATTCGTATGATTAGTAGGCGCTGTCTGCGTGTCCGCGGGCTGTGCTGGCTTAGTTTAGTCGCGCCCTGTTATCAGTGCTATTACATTATTATAAACGATATCATATAAGAGATTTATAAAGCTGGTACAGTCAGCAGAAGTAGCTACGCAACCGTCGTCAAAATCTGCACTCGACTCTATGGTCAAATACGATACGTCGTGTCTAGATCATTTTGAGCATGTTATTATGTTAGCTACTTTTATGCTGACTCACGAGCGTTAATTTGGGACCTATTTCAAGAAAAATATGCTTGAAGTTGTCAATGTCATTAGAGATGTCAAGTCAATTGTAACTTTTAGGAGACTCAAGCTTATTGTTGTAGAATGTCAGATTGACTTTGGAGCTAAGGTGGGTACCAAAATTTTATCTCGTGACTGTACAATGCATTATAAAGCATTTTTAGGGCTCCGTAACCGAAAAGAACGTAACGGGACCTTATTAACGCCTACGCTGACCGTCCGTCTTAACTTTAAAGAGCTGTACCTTGTAATAGATAGCGGGTTGTTTTTGAAAATTATTTACGCGTATAACTTCCAAACGATTGCCACCAAATTGGATAATACGTTTGTTATTGTCAAGACAAGGTTTGTATGACAGTAAATAAAACGAAAGGGAAAGTAGGGCGATGCCACCGGGGGATCGCTAGTTTATAATATAAAATAAGAATTGGTAAGGATATAGTAAGTTTGTATTAACTATGTATTACTCACTTAAGATCTTATAAGTCTTGGTTGATATAACTAATATCATAACTATTGTAAATCTCTCTTTTGGTTGGCTCACATCTTTTTGAGTGTAGGGTCTGTGTATCTACACAAGTTCTTCGATCGCTAACGACATTCGATAACTGTAAAATTGTATCGAATTGAAATAAGCGCTCGGCGCGATCGTCCGGCACCTTACGTGAAACATTTACAGTTTCCTAAATTTCGGTGGTCATAAACGATCATCTTTTGTTTTTGACATGGCGTCGAGGCAAACCGATTTAACCACCATTTTATTGTATTTTTCTCGCAATTACAACCATATTCTTACTGATTTTCCTTCACCTTATCTCCCCTCCCTTTCAAACCGGTCGTCGACTTCGAAACCCCAACCACCTGCGCGCACGCACGCGTCCACACGACAGATGGGCGCGCTCGGGCGTCTTCGGGGGAGTTCGGAGATCATCGGGTTGCAAAGGAATGGGCTTAGGGGTTGTGTGATTTTGTTGTGGTTTTGATAGTTTTGGTTTTTTCAGTACATACAAAATTATCAACAGAAATTAGATAGAATGAATTCTTACTTACATAAAGTAAAGTCAAGGGTCGATCCAACGACTATCTATATCTAGTTTTTGTACCATAAACAGAAATATTAAGCTAATTTAACCCGACATTGTTCAAAAAGCACCGCTAAATAAATCCTATTTTCAAACAGCCGAATGCAAACCAATGTAGAGTACACGTTCCCTACCAACAACTACCATTAGTGTCAACTTTGTAAGGGGATAAATTAGCCAGGCGCCGAAGCGAATGATCCTTGGTAGCGTCGCGTGCGCAGGGCAGCAATTACCGCGGGCCCTTTGTGTCGCGGCCATTCAGGATCCCCTTTGCGCCTGCGTAGAGATCCGCGATCTACAGATTCCTTCTTTTTGATTAATTTGGTGGTAAGAAACGATCGGTGCTTTAAAGTACGCAATCTTTACTAATATTTGAAATGCGAAAATGTGTTTGTTTGTCTTTACGGTTCGACCGATCGATGTGAAATTTAGTGCAGTCGACTAAAAAGAGATTGAGACATTGTCAACTCATTGCATTGTCATAAAAAGTGGATGACACTGTTTGTAGTCGACTATACCTACAGAAATAAATAAAATGTACTTTTTAGCCCATTGGAAATCTTTAAAGAACAGGATCAATCAAAATGTATAGAATGACAAAAACGTAGGTACAATAGGTTTTTTTATTTTTTGCAGTCACTAGTGCATTAGGTTGTAGATATTTATGGTTAACGCTGACCCGCAAGATCACCAGACCTGCCCCCTTTTAGTATTTTCAATGTACGACAGCACGTTAGCAAAGAAGGCGGCTAACTGTCTAGTAATAGTACAAGCATTTTAAACTTAATTTGGTTAACAATAGAGTATCGAATACTTTAGACTACTACATTGCCCTTCTACACTTCTACATAAATCGGCTGGTACATAAATCGAACTAAACTATGACAGGTCACAGGTGACATTTCAGTATACACTGCGCAGCTCATATGAAACACAGTGACGTAACAGCGTGTTAACTTTGCAATGTACACCGAATTGTCACCTGTCACATGTCATTGTCAAGACGGTGAAATAGGGGGCTGCTCTCAATCCATAATGAGATGATGACTGACCCTAAAAGAACCCTCCCCAAAAAACCAAGCGGGATACGCTGGCCCCATGCCCGGTCATTCAACTTGCCTTTCAAAAGGGATTACTCCTATAGAGCTTTTTATTAAAAACCTTTGGCCGTTTAAAAAGGCATGAATCGATTACAATCACCCTTACATGTATAGAAATAAGACAGGTTTTTATAATTGCGTTTTATGTATTTGGTCTGGGTGTATTGTATGTCTGTTATATGAATTCGTCTGAAGGTTGATATGAGCAATGCGTACAGAGGAATACAAGAATGAAAAAAAAAAAATCTTCAGTTTTATTGAATCGTGTATTGAAAGGAAGAAAACTGAAGTATATGGGTGATTTATTATTAACTCTTTATTTATTTGATTATAAGAATTATAAACTCTCCAAAACTGGTATTGCGGACGTGGGTGCCAAGACCGCTAAGTTTAAGTGGGACTGGGCTGGAAACGTCTGCCGAATGCATCCGGAACAATGGGCCAAGGTTGCCACCGAATGGACTCCACAAGATGGCCACCGGAGCAGAGGCAGGCCAAAAAGGAGATGGCGGGACGACATAGACGCGTTTCAAAGCGAATGGCGGGAGCATGCACTCAATCGGGACGAATGGCGGAAAAGAGGGGAGGCCTTTGCCCAGCAGTGGGTCACGCAAACAGGCTAGCAAAAGAATAAAGAAAAAACCTTAAAATGGTCAAATTCACCGGAAAAAAAAGTATTGTACTATCAGACCATTGGAACCTTGACCCACCATAGAACTGTGTCACAGAGACGTTATGATTCAAGTCATAAGAAGTGTCAAACAAATTGTTTTATAATGTCACTGTGACACCGTTCTATGGTGGGTCAGGGTTCCATTGGGCTGATAGTACATATACAATAGGTACGGTCAATATCAATATCATTAATCGCAGAATAACATGCTCAAAATGCTCTAGACACGACGTATTCTCTTGACAATAAAGTCGAGTGCAGATCATTTTGACCTCTTCTGACATCATAAATGCGAAAGTAACTTTGTCCGTCTATTTCCTCTTCACGCCTAAACCTCTGAATTTTAATGGTATAGCTATTAGGGACGGAAATAGTCTGCTCTTTATCCTGCAATCATGCAATGTTCCCGAGGGAATCGCGGATGAAGCGGGGGCAGCAGCTAGTAATACTAAAAAAAATCAAAAAACTTTCTGTACGTCACGCTTTACATCTAAACCGAGGAACTGTTTTTTTTTACAATAACAAAATACATACATACATACATTTACACATACATCACATACCTACATTTTGTGTTCTTGAGCCCTGGCAAAAGACATAGGACATTTTTTATTATTTTTTATGCTCTCCAGTTACGAAGACGAACAAGTTCTCCACAGACGAATTCGCGGGCAAAAGCTTGTTACCTATACTGCCCTCTTTAGGAAAAAATAGTGTATGTCTCATAGAACCGCGCATGTATTAGTGACCTTATCAGTCAAGGAGGAGGGTTCAATTTCCTTTGACTATCAAATTGCACATACGTCCTTTTTATTTAAATGGGCAGTATAATCGCCGCACGCGCATAAGACAATTAATACCTCGCGTGTGCAAGCGCAGGTGCGCCGGGCCAGTTAGAATATTCTTAACAACTAGCTTCTCTGTTCATCAACCAATTTACAACTAGCAACCCGCCCTCGCTTCGCTTCGGTTTATGTGAGTATTCTGCAACACCGGTATTTACATACTTTTTGAATCACTCGATTGATGAAAACCGCATTAAAATAGTTTGAAAGATCTAAGCGTGCGGTCACGAGCGTTAATTTGGGAGCCATTTCAAGAAAAATATCCTTGAAGTCGTCAATGTCATTAGAGATGTCAAGTAATTTGTAACTTCTAGGAAACTCAACCCTATTGTTGTAGAATGTCAGATTGACTTTGGACCTAAGGTACCAAATTAAATCTCGTGACTGTACAATCGTAAATACAGAGGGAGAGACCGCGGGAAGCGACTTTGTTTTATACTATGCAATGATAAGCAGCGAGCTTAAAGGTTTAGTAATGTAAATGCACCTATCATGGACAGTGCTCCAGTCATGTACAATCCCAATAAAAGTAAATTACATTATTATAGAACGTTAATGCCTTACAATTAGATACATACACACTCAAGCCTTCATTCCCAGAGTGGGGTAGGCAGAGCTACAGAATTACCAACAACTCTGAAATCTTGTTCATAATTCTGCAACCAAATTTCGCACAATCAGGCTAACATGTTTACCATGTTTATTAGTGACAGGGTGCAAGCCCATCGCCTAACAGTACTACAAGCCTTTATTCCCTTAGTCGCCTTTTACGACTTCCACGGGAAGACATGCGAGAGAATTAGATAACATTATAAATATTATTATATAATACTTCGGGCCTACCTCTATTAGAATGAAGTTTTGAAAGTGCTTTTTCGTCCGTCATACTTGTTATTGGAAAAAAAAACTTTTTTCTAGTTTACATCAATGACCGTTCTTTTCTCCGCACTTGACCCATGAACCACGTGTTTCTCTACACCCATCCGACTCCAATGATTTTAGTATCATGTCACCTCCAACGGGGGCTCCATTGGGTCACGAAACCCACCAGACCGCACACCTGGCCGCATTACCATACGCGACCACAACTAGTTGTCTCCTCCACCAATTAAAATATTATTTATAGAGACATTAATCTCAAAGTTATTGGAACATCTTGCAGTATTGGACGGCTAGTGAACGGGAAAGCTTTGGTGAAATGCAGTGGAAGGAGTGGGGTTTTATGATTGGGGGGAGGGGGGGGGTGTTACGTAAACATCTACGTATGTTCAATCGTTCAATGATCGAAGAAAATTCTAGAAACTCCACTGAGACCAGGAACACCGTAGTATTCAAAGCAATGCGGAGGCACGTCCCTTAGGGTGGTATTCCACTTGTCCAAGATCTTTGTCTAATGGGTATTTGCGTCTTACAGTTTGTTTAAACAACGCTTCACGACCCGCCCCCGCTAAAACCAAAAGGCTGAACGAGAGTCGCGCATAAACTTGTCGGACTAACGTGAGGAATAAATTTTGAATGTCGATGTTGAGAATGTCGTCGGAGAATTGCCTGTGCAGACACATGCATGAGCATGACAGGTACATTATTAACATTTGATGAAAATGTTCGTTTAAAAAAAAACGCAGCGGTAAAATCAGAATCTTCGTCAGCAGAAACGTAATTCCGAATTATAACTCGTACGCTTAAGAGTCTTCAAGATCGGTTGCGTGAAATGAGCGCAGAAAATCAAGGAAATGGGAGAGAACAACCTGCCAACGAGAGGTACAGTCACGAGGATTTTAATGGTACCCACCTTGGGTCCAAACTCAATCTGACATTCTACCTACAACAATAAGGTTAAGTTTCCTAAAAGTTACAGATGACTTGACATCTCTAATGACATTGACGACTTCAAGCATATTTTTCTTGAAATGGGTCCCAAATTAACGCTCGTGACCGTTCAATATGTAGTTATATGTTCTCTTTAAACATGGCGTACAAAGATTTTTTCCCTAAAACAGCGTCATGGCTGTACCACTGGCATTGCTAATGTCTATGAGCAACTGTGAATGCTTTCCATCAGATGGCCGCCTACACAGAAAAAAACAATTGGACGCTTCTAACAAGATTGTGATTGTCTTGATTCCATACGAACCTAACAACAACTAAGACGTTAGATACATCAACTAAGAGATTAGTTGAATCAGAAATTGCTGTTGTTACTATCAGGTTTGGTTGATAGGCATAGCTAGGCTTACTTAATGTAACTTAGTTTTAAGTAGGTACTATTATGTTCTTATGATTGAATAAATGACTTTCTGCTGGAGTTTCTTGCGGCGCTTCTTCTCCGCAATGATGGTCTTGTCCGAAGCGCTGGTAGACTCGCCCTATATTACCGACGTGTAAACGAGCCCTCATGTGGCCTATTTACTGAATAAATATTTTGAATTTTGAATTTTAAGATCTTAAATTTTTGTATTATTGGATTATTGTCTTTTTGTCAACTGAAAGAAAATCTCTCTTAGTTGGCTTTTACTTTTTTAAGTGTATCTGCTCGTTCACTTTTAATGGCTATAACAAAAAAGATCGCGCACACGTTTGTGAAATTGCATGCGTTGCCATCGTTATCCATTTGCAGGCGATTCTGAAGCGTTCCAACCAATCACATTGTTACGACCCCTGCTGCAGATTTTTCCACAAACTCACATAACCCGTGAGCCATATGAGAACCAGCGGTAAGACCGGCTCCATTCATCAATAATTTATTCCCATCTCGCTATAATGTGGCCATTCGTATGCCGGGCGGTCGCGAGAAACACTATACCTCATCACCTGTATATCAAATTCGTACGATTTTGAGAACATATCGACGTATTAAATACGAATAAAAAAGGAATAAAACTGGTGGCCTCGTGTTTATTTTTAATTAGGTTCTTAGGCTAGATGAGCGCAAATGAGTTAATTAATGACATAATATCAAGCACTAGGAAATCAGATGACTCAGGAGACTTGCCGGACTTTGAGAGACATAGGGAAAGTGAGAAAACATGTCAGGAAAATTCCCTTGCATGTTTCCTATTTCAAATTACTAAACACGGCTGAACACTCAACAGATAACGCCAGAAATATAGAAAAAACAGAACATACAAACATATTATTTTTTTATATTTTTCTAGTAAACGTCACTCTACGTTAGTAACAATTTAAAATTTCACAACATTACGACCTCTACCCCACAAATGACAAGTTCCTTAACCCCAACAAACAGAATATCGATTTCCAATATTAATCGAATAATTGATAACGCTATCGCCCGCAAATATTGGTCGCGTCAGCACGTGTCGAGTGATAAACCGAAAAAAAATAAAGACACCTTTATAGTTTGCGGATCGTGTTTTGGAACGGTCAATATTTGAAGATCAATCAGGTCGTGTAGGACTATTTTTATACATTATTTATATGTTAATTTATATTTTATATACAGATTGCGCAACACATCGCTGCTTAAACGCAAAAGCGCCACAAAACATTCCGAATTTAAATGCAACACACAACACATTTTGATTTATGGCCCTTTAGTATTTAAGCAACGAGTCATGTTGGAATCTTTTTAGTTGCCAACTAATATTTAAAAATGCGTTTTGATAAAAAAAAACTTTATATGTTTGTTTTTTCATATGTTTAGGTTGAAAATGCAATTTTAAACCAGTTCCATTTATTGGAATAGCCTGAAATTTGTAAATACTCATGTCAATCCGATGATCATTTAATATAATAGTCTAAGAGCTACATAGTAGGTATATCATTAGATTAAGGGCCGTATTAATAAACTGATCTCAACTCTAACGCTCGTCTCGAGATGCGTCAAAAAGTACAATGTTCTATGGTCTGACGTTTACTTTGACGTATCTTGTGACGGGCGTCTCAGTCATGATGAGTTTATTAATACGGCCAGAAACAGAAAATAAATATTACAAATTTTAAGTTGTATCCTAGCAACAGGATATCAGCTGTAGCCTTAAGTATACTATGCCTATTCACTCTTGCCTTGAAAACACCAAGTTTATATGATCCCGGGAATACAGACGCAGGGAGAGCGTTCCACTCTTAGGCCACTTCCTGACTTGGCGGTGTGCTTGCAGTAAAACGTACTGTCAGCATATACCGCGTTGATTGGTAAGCAACCCTTACAGATTCCGTGTTTAAATCTCTGGTTTCCTATGATAGCGGTGCCGTCGGGTGGAGAGGAAGAAGCCTGCCCCGAGGAACCAGGGTAGTGATTCTGTAAACAACGTTGGTCGTCCTTAGCTTAGGTCAGCCTTATACGTTCGACCCATCGTGCTGCTAAATTGAAAATGCACGCGCTACAATGTGTTTTGTTCGCACTGACGGGACTACTTAATCTCGCCGCTTGGATATCACTCGACAGTCCGCACGACCGGCGTTGTTTACAGAATCACTACCCTGTGTGGCACCGCACCGACCGGGCTGAACCACTTGCTGTGTCCTGCTACGCCCACGACGCAGTTGTACGTGTCCCGATTACACTCTACGGAGGCGAAGGATCTTGTAGAGTATGTACGAGTTAAGACCGGAGTTACTCTTAGGGTCGAGTGGTTGGAGCCCCGCCACAAGGTTAATTTTAAGTCATTTGCGGTGAGAGTACCCACCAAAGATCTGTCGACCTTTTTAAACGAGGAATTCTGGCCGAAGGGTGTCATATTTCGGCGATTTCGTGGCCGCCGGCTAGCTGACCCCGCAAAAGTGTATAAATAGTCGCGTAATTTTGTTAGGTATATATCGTCATGTGTTAGTCTTTAAGGTATTTGTAAATATGGGCCTTGTTGTCTGAAATGAAGTTTATTCTATTTTATTCTATTCTATAGCGCCTGTAATATGACAGCCGCTATAATATTATTTAACATTACGGTGTCAATATGCGCCCTCTAGGAAACCGCGCCAATTTTGTTTACATAGACGACGTTCTTTATGACGTCATTCACCGCTGTATTACGGCCGCTATATGACGGCACCGCTATCCTAGGAAACTAGAGCTTTACTGCAAGCATACCGACAAGTCAGGAAGCGGCCTTAGCAGTGCGAATAAAAAAACGGCGCAGCAAACCGCTGCGTGCAAACCAATGGGTATTCTACTATACAGGGTGGAAAAATCTATGGGCCCTGGAGGAGAACTACCTTAAATCCTTTAGTTAGCTCATTTTACTGAATGGAAACATTCCTTTATTTTTATAAAGAAACAAAACTGCATTTAAAGATTTTATAAATTTTGCTTGTCTCACCCGGGAATCAAACCAACTAAAAATAAAAAAATAAACCCTCGCTATTTTATTATACGAATCGGTAGGATTGTTGTTCAGGATAAAATGTGTCTAATAAACATTTGGTCCTACACTCATCTGTTGTACGAGATACCCATAAAACTGAATATTTATTACAAGTTCTTTATTAACAATAATTAATAATATCATTTTTATACGAAATAATATCATTTTTCAACAAGACATTCCTGAAGAAGTCATTTGCCCACAATAGCAGAATTTCCAGGGCAGGGGGGAAATTTCAATGTCTGGATCTGGATAGGTACAACCGGGACGATTAGATGGCCAGCGAGAAGTCCAGACCTGACGCCTCTGAACTACTTTTTATGGGCTCATGTAAAAAATGAAGTTTACAAAACGTTATAATACTGTACAAGAATTAAGGGTTGCGGTAGAAAATGTTATTAGGAGCATACACCACAACACAATATTTTTTATTTTTTATTGGTTCTATTCTCGGGTGAGACAAGCAAAATTTAAAAAATCTTTAAATGCAGTTTTGTTTCTATTTAAAAATAAAGGAATGTTTCCTTTCAGTAAAATGAGCTAACTAAAAGATTTAAGGTAGTTCCCCTCCAGGGCCCATAGATTTTTTCCACCCTGTATACATGTGTATTTATCTATGCAATATTTAAAAAGCTTGCTTTTTCTTGTTATTTTTTCTACAATTTAACCGTCGCGTGCGCGCCGGCGCGTGAAGTGTTACGTCCATTCCGCAAATTCAGAATACCCGCATGTAATTTTTGCGGCAGTTTCTTGACCCGACTATTTCCGACGCGGGGAATCGAACCAGCGTTTTATCGCCGCGGGGGTGGCTGCGGCACGGGCGGCCGCGGGCGCCACCGGAAATGAGCGGTAACGTTAGTTAAAAAAAAAAAATTTAGCGGTTTGAAGTCGCTTCTTAAACTTATTTTAGATAAGGATTCAAATCAAATCAAATCAAATCAATCTTTATTTGCGTTGAAAAAGGGTTATTACTGGAGGTGGTTACAAAATATTGTTACAATTGAGCCGCCTTCTTCAGCTGTCGATGCACAGCATGCAAATTTATAGTGCTAACAGCTAGCAATGCTTAGGGACTAGGTCACCCTTACTCTAACCCTTGGGTGGGTTATCCTTAGGCCGTGTTGTTTGATCAGTAGTTAAACTAACTAATTGTTGTTTGAAAAATAAATCGAAAATTTGAAGCAATCTCAAGGAAATGTGTCAAATTTTCAATTCCTTTTTCGAATTGTAACAATTAGTTGAGAAAACTACTGATCAAACACCAGGCCCTTAGTCATATAGTTGTCTATCTTTGTGCAGGTATCTATTCAACTCGGTGAAACAATGTGTCTTTTGACATGTTATCGTATTATTTTAAACTGAAATAATTGAGAGCTATCGTAACGTTGACAATACGATAACATAATATCAAAAGCAATCAGAGTTGAAAAGAGGCCCGTGATGTAATTCAGTCTAGGAATCAATTTCCCTAACTGTACATTACTTTAGCATATCGATCACTAAGTAGAGAATTTTATAGAATTTTATCCTGTTACACACTTAAACGGACTTATATAGACCAGTGTAACTGTGTATAAGGTACGTGAACGCATTTTTATTTTTATTTTTGACATTTATTAAGTAATACCCAAAAGCATTGTATGACAGTTGACCTCTCTACCGCTTGTGACTTGCTCCATACGCTCAAAAAACTTAGTCAAGATGCACAACGCTAAGTCTATTATTTTCAAAAATCGACAAAATAAATTGACGTAAGCATGATCGCGATCGTATGTCAACTCCATACATTTCGAGTCGATCAGAGACTTTAGCAGAGATGCATATCCCTACAGTATCACTTACCGAATCGCTTACGCTTATAACTTACGACTCACGGAGAACGTATCGTTCACCGCTTTAACGTTGAAAACAGCACTTACCTGAAACGAGAAACAAAAATCAGTCTGTATGTCATCGTGGCATGAAATGTGTCGGATGGACTCAGAAGGACTAACTCGGTTCGTTACGTAACTTAAAATGCCCGAAGGGCAAACCGTCCAGGAACAGGAGCCCCGCCATGCGGGGCTCCGTCAACTTTGATAAGGCATAAAATGTTTTTTTTTTGGTAATTTTGGGCACAAATAAAGGGGTTTTAAGTTTGGAATGAATATCTGTGGTCTGTCAGTAGCATCCTAGCTCCTTAATGGATTGACAGATTTGGACGCGGTTTTACCCTTAGCCTCTGTAGTCTCTACTTGGTAAAACCACGTTTTATAGAATGGTTTTTAACTCTGCCGCCATTACTGTCAAGTAAATAAGAGCTATCGTAACGTTGACAATACAAAGCACGGTAAATAAGCGGCATAGACATTGCATTCTGAATACCATAATCACAAGACTGCAAATGGGTTGCGGACTGAGGCCTGAGATCGTCAAATCAAATCTGTTTATTTTGCCTAAAACGTGGTACAAAAGATGTTACAGTTGGACAAAGTCACACACATTTTGCCAGTATCTGGCATGCAAAAATATCATAATCATAAAATTTAAAGCAATGTTAAAAATTATTCAGGACTACATGGGTTGATAGATGCATACAATAAAAAAAATAATGCATGCATACAATAAAAAAATAATTAAATAAAAAGTTAAAAAAAAATAAAATTAAAAATTAAAAAAATTAAAAAGTCACAGTCAATAATAAGTTTAGTCTTGAATAGTCTAATATATACATACATACATACAATAAATCACGCCTGTTTCCCAGAGGGGTAGGCAGAGACCACTTCTTTCCACTTACTACGATTTTGACAAATTTCTTTCGCTTCTTCCACATTCATACATCGAGTCATGCACGCACGTCGGTTTCGAGTACTTATGGTTTGGCCCTTTTCCAGTATTTCTCCGATTTGACTCGAAAAAGTACGCCTAGGGCTTTCGTCAATCTTCTTTCATCCATCCTTTCTAAATGACCGAACCATCGATGCATGCCTTTTTCAATCTTAGTCACTACATCTTCTTTTATTCCACATTTCTCTCTGACTAAGATACAGTCGAGGTCATAAATATGTTTACACTTTAGTACCTTGTCACTTTTATCGCTGTGACCATTTAGTATAACAGTTTAAACATGACGTTAAATTGACAAGGTACTAAAGTGTAAACATATTTTTGACTTCGACTGTACCAAATTTAAATTCTTGACTGCACAGTCAACTAATTTGATTCCTAGGCCACCATGGACTATGTTAAAGTAACGTTGACAACCAAAACGTAGGAGACTACAATGATTTGGTTTACAACGTCACGTTGACAAAGTCCATAGTGGTCTAGGAATCAAATTGGTTGACTGCACATGCTTCCATGCCTTCGCGTGGTTCATCGAAATCATAACCTCAAAACCCAAGATATTCGCGTACTACCTGTAACCTACCATATGTCTTAAAAGCCCGCGTCCATTGTAAAAGCCCGAACCGTCAAGAAAAAAAAAACGATCTCCGAAACATCTGGCGCAGACACCCCCATAGCTACACCCTCGACGAGAGAGAGGGGACTATACGAGATTCATACGCCAGAGCGTGAGGCGTATATTAAACAAAGCACCCTAGGTCGAGAGCAAAAAATCGTAAAATTGGACGCGCACACGCATATAAAGGTTCCGTTTCCGAATTCGAATCTTTTGATTCGTCGTGATACGAGATTTTTTTCAAGTTAATTTAAATTGTTTTCAGTTTGCTAGTCAGTCACGCAGTTAGGTATATGCGAATAAAGTTGTTCTTTTCTTTTCTTTTTTTTTTGTTTTATTTTGTGTTACGAACAAAGTGTTTAAGGTTTTAAGTGTAATTTTATAGATCGTGAGGTCCAAAATAGATAAATTATTTTTTATTTTTTATATAGTTAGTTAATATTTGATTAATGTCACTAGTATTTTTATTGAGTTTGCCTGGGTAGTTAGCGATCTCAGGTTTGTATTCCGATTGGGGCACATATTTGTGTGTTGAGCGCGAGTATTTGTTTCCGAGTTTTAGTATATACGTATTTATTCTATTTATACTAATATTATAAAGCTGAAGAGTTTGTTAGTTTGTTTGGTTGAACGCGCAAATCTCAGGATCTGCTGGTCCGATTTGAAAAAATATTTCAGTGTTAGATAGCCCTTTTGTCGAGGAAGGCCATAGGCTATATACAGAGATCGGAATAGGTAGAGCTAATTTGCCTAAACTTGAGGCATATTCATTCATGCGTGAGTGAAATGGGAATACATTATTGAATGAAGGTGCATCAAGTTAAGGCAAATTAGCTCTACCTATTCCGATCTTTGGCTATATATCATACTCACATAAACCGAAGCGAAGCGTTAGCAATAGCCACTTAGGGAACCTAGATTAGTCTAGAACGCTTGAGGAACGCGTATCCTGCCTCGTTAACCATTGGTTAACGACCAAGAGGAGAGTTAATAACCAAGAAGGGCCAAGGACAAAACTTTCTTCCCATTTTCCCCTGAATTATTTTAACAGAAGTACCAGGCTCCCATAGCCGTTAAGGGTGCCTTCCAGAGCTATGCTATGTGGACCAATGAATATGATAGGTGGATATCAACACATCTTCCATAGCAACTGCAATAGCAATTTATAATAATTTTTAATTTTTTTTTTGTTGCTGGTGGTAGGACCTTGTGCAGGGTCCGTCCGGATTACCACCATCTTATCCGTTAACCTACCGCCAAACAGCAGTGTTCGCATTGCTGTGTTCCGGTTTGGGGATAAGACAGCCGGTGAAATGACTAGCATAGAGGCATTCCATCTTAGTCCTCAGGGTTGGCAACGCATTTGCAGTCTTAGGATTGCTCTGCAGTCTTGTGAATGCGAATGTCTATGGGTCACAGTTTCCACTTACCATCAGGTGGCCTGTGTGCTCGTTTGTCATCTCTATGCCATAAAAAAATAAAAATAATAATCTCTCGGAAGAACTCATGCTGCTGGAGGAAAACTCCTTTAAACGTAGTCTAACAAACTGGCTTTTGGAGCGTTGTTTTTACAGCGTAAAGGCGTATCTCGAGCACCGGCAGTACTAGGATTAGTATATTTAGTTATATAATTGTGATATGCCTATTATGTTAACCTTTTATTTTGTTTTCTATGGTTGAATTTGACATCTTATTTTTTTTTTTTTTTAATACTTATTCTTTTGACATTTTAATTTACCACTACATATATTTGCACGCTTGCATGCAAGCTTGATACATGAAACATAATGTACTGTAACATCCATATACTGTGTCTATGCAAATCAATATTTTCTGATTTCTGATTCAACGTTACGAGCACATCTCTGGTGGGAAGGCACCCTAAAGCTAGCGTAGGCGACAAACTTACTTTGAACTAGTAATAAACAACTTCTTCAGTACCAAACCAACTGTTTCCAATACACATGCGACTCCAAGTCTCCCTCACGGCACACACCGTTAAACAGATCTAAAACCCATTAAAACGTAATAAATAACTTATTTAAGTTAGATAGTGCAATTGGAGATGAATTTAAATTTTAAATCGGATTTACATATGGCTGTTAACACGGAATTATACTGCGCATGGGATAGTATATGAAGATAAAGTTAGAAATTATAATATGTGAAACTATTTGGCCTCAATACTGAATTTGCCCACATCTATATTGTTCGGTGCAAATCACCTTACACGTGTACTTTAAGTAAAGTCGTAGTCAGCATTCTATCGGCGGCGCATCGACCGCCGACCTAGAGTAATTATCAGTTAGTGCATATTTCGGAACCGCCGCGACCGGGTGCATTCGATCATAACGTTTATAACGTTTTAACATTTCTTAAACATTTTTAACTAACATAGTTTCTAAAGACTCTTATAACAAGTAGAACTTTTAAGTCAATAAACAACAATTAAACTCCTCTCTTGTTTTAACATTCATCGCATCCAAACCCGAACATAATATTGAAGTCTTGGTTATTACAAGCCTAGAACTAAGTTTTGAACTAGGTCAATTAGTAAGAGATTGCTTCCAGGGGGCCTAATATGGCTGCGTTTAACGCGTGATAAATATTGGATAAGGCATCCGTCACCTTCTGACAGGTAAATAAGTACACGTGTTAAAAAGTGACGGATGCTTTATCCACAGTTGACACGCGATATAGACGCAGCCATAGTAGGGCCGCAGGGCGTCTATCCTATTGGATATAACTATATGGCCTTTGACAAGTTATCGTATGGTCAACGTTTTAGCTCTTATTTATTTAACAGTAATGGCGGCTGAGTTATAAACATTACGATATCATGTCAAAGAATATGATATTATACATTAGAACTTAAGTTTTTTTTTAAGGCACAGAGAAGACAAACGAGCACACAGGCCACCTGATGGTAAGTGGAAACTGTGACCCATGGACTTTCGCATTCACAAGACTGCAATGAAAAAAGGTTTAAAGATATTTATTCTCAAAAAAGACATAAGTCGCTTACATGAGAACACATTATTGTAAGTATATAAACTTATGAATGCAATCCTAAGACTGCAAATGCGTTGCCAACCCTGAGGACTAAGATGGAATGACTCTATGCTAGTCATTTCACCGGCTGTCTTATCCCCAAACCGAACCCTGCGGACGAGGAAGGTTAATACTCATTTTGTGTGTGTTGACACTGTTGACGTTAGCTATTGTCATTTTTATTATTTTATCAACAAGAGTAAAAAAATAAATAAAACTAGAATTCTGCTTTTTTGCTTTTTTGACGTCAAAATGGAATCGCACACATACTTTGAGTACTTTTAAATAGCAATCCCGAAAGTAATAATAAGGGTTATTTATTAATTTTTATCATGAAACCATTTGACAATTTTGGCGGGAAATAGCGATAATGTATATTAATTTTGATAGTCTATGTGTGAAGACTATTCCACCTTCCTACTTCAACAGTTCTTTGCTTTCTAAAATCTTCAACTATTTTCCCCAATCACTCTCTCAAATTATGCCCCGTGTGGTTTCAGGGTTAGAATAGTGCCACTTCATGTCTTCCCGTATCCGTGTATTTCGTAAGAGGCGACTAAGGGAATAAAGGCGTGTAGTACTGTTAGGCGGTGGGCTTGCAACCTGTCACTAATACACTGGTAAACATCTTAGCCTTATTGTGCCAAATGTGGTTACAGAATTATCAACAAGTTTTTAGAGTTGGTAATTCTGTAGCTCTGCCTACCCCACTCTGGGATTACATTTTCGCAATTAACACCAAAACATCTGCCCGCTAAAACAAACGGTGTCATCTTTTCAAAACCATAGACAATTCCCACGACCGCCAGGAAGTGAGAATAGGCCCTAAGCCTCCGTAATTTAAAAAAAATACACCCGCATACAAAGCATGCGTTCCTCCTGAACATCTGTCGCACCAACACATGGGCAACAACCATCCCTTTCTCTCGTACAGGCATTTATGCTTGTGATCCTTGTTGAGTCAGGTACTTGTATACCTGTGTGCGTGCACGGAGCTATTTAAATATTGGTGTGGAATTATTTATCGATATTTTTTTAAATTGGTAGGGTTGCGTCGGAGAGGTTTTTCAAGATGTTGAAAGATTGTGTGACAATACACCTACATCTAGAAAAAGACTAGGTATTCATAGTTTTGCATATTTAGTCGCATAGTGTATACGTTAGAAACATGCCTTTCTAACATTAATGTAGAGGGCAAAAGTGGAAGGGGGAGGAGATGGATGAAATGTGTGCTGAGCGATATGAAGAACAAGGAACTGAATACCGAGATTCCCGGGTAGTGATTCTCTGAACAACGACGGTCGGACGGACGAACAAGTGTATGTCCAAGCGGCGAGTTTAAGTAGTCCCGTCAGTGGGAACAAAACATATTTTAACGGGTGCATTTTCAATTTAGCAGCATTGTTTCTGCCGATGGATCGAACGTATAAGGCTGCTTAATTGGATATGCACGCGCTAAAATGTGTTTTGTTCGCTCTGACGGGACTACCTAATTTTAGATTTCGCTCTATCGTCCGCCCGTCCGTTGTTTTTGAGAGAATTACACCAATGATGTTTTCTACGCGTGCGGAAACACAAAATTCATATATTTTTCATGTGAAAATTACGCCTGGCCCTATGGGGTAAAATAAAAATGATTTTAACATTTTATCGTATTGGTTTTAAATTGGCCGGCATAACCATCAAGTAAATCTGATTTTCATTTTGACGATACGATAGCATGTCAAAATCAATGTGGTTAAACCGCGTTTAATAGAGCCTTATCCACTTTATCATCTACATGACGGGGAGTTGTGTGGGCGTTCGTCATCAGGTACTTGGTCGTCCATGATGAGGCTCCAAAATAAGACTCGATATGCACTCGTATGTTTATTAAGAAGCAATTAACAAAGAATCAGCTCAAACTAATCACACGTTGGGCAGATGATAACGGATTACTATCGAAACGCGGTGAAGTCGGATCGTGGTTGACAGCACGTCCGTCTAGTTTAAGGCTCCAAGCAAAAAGTGAAGTACCGCCAAACGGCCTGTCAGATACCAACGGCATTTCCCGCGCAAACTCAACTGTCAATGTGACAGTTCGCACAGTGCTGCCAACCTCCGTTTCCGAATACACCCAAGTTGATTGCAGCTTGACGTTTCGTTTCGTTAACACTGCGACACGGCCATCTTGACTCGTCACACGTCCCTGTGTGATGGTCCTGAAAAGAAAGAAAGGCAACCACAATATCAAAGGAGTCTCGTCTCGGCCCATCCTGATTAACATTTAGTTAATCGGGCTCTTTTATTTCAAACAATCGCTTTCATGGTAAACAACACATTTATTTCCAAATAAAACCAATATCATCATAGTAACCAACATCACCAATTGATATAAGGAAAGAACAATTCAAACTATTGACCAGTATTTACACACTTCATAACTGTACTATGAAGTCATAATCACTCTCAACATCAATCATTTCGATCATTCATTAGCCCCTATCGAGGGCATAGTGTCGCTATTAACACCTCCATCGAGTGAAAATAGCCCATGCCACCTCCATCCAGTGACGATACCCTTGCCACCTCCATCGAGTGACGATACCCTTGCCACCTCCATCGAGTGACGATACCCTTGCCACCTCTATCGAGTGACGATACATCTAGCCACCTTTATCGAGTAACTCTGCAAGCACGTGATACCTCCATCGAGCAACACGGCCAATATCTTAGCAAATGACACAAAACATAGCTCAACAATAAACACAGTAACAAATCAACTTAAAGAAATCAGTCAGTTCAATTGTGGTCAATCTACATCTACATCTTCTACATCACTACTCTCTATTATAGGAACGTCATTGTCGGGCATTTTTTTCAGACGATCGTGTGCGTACTTATAGGTCCGTTTGGTGTTTAATGACTTTAGAGTGTACCGGTCATTCTCTAACACTTCGATAACCTTAAAAGGCCCCTTATATTTGGGATCGAGTTTCGTCTGATTTCTTTCCTCATTCTTTAATAAGACAAAATCACCCAACGAAAATGGAACAATCTTAGCCTTTGTCCTGTCAAACCGTCTCTTGTCATAGTCAGCACTTCTCTCTATATTAGTCACAGCATCAGTCCTCACTTGCTCTATGTCAACGTCCTGTTCTACATCGTCAGCTAACATAACCTCTAGCGGTCTGCCTACTCTTCCAATCAGCAACTCTAACGGGCTAGATTTAGTCACGCGATTTAATGAACAATTCAGCGCTAGCTGTACATCGGGAAGAGCATCCTGCCAAGACCTGTTAGAGGTTTCAGTGGCAGTGAGCATATTTTTAAGGGTCGACATCACTCGCTCCACCTGTCCGTTGGCTCGAGAGCTTCCGGTAGCGATTAGATGCAATTTAATATTAGCCGAATCACAAAAGTCACGAAATTCCTGACTGGCAAAGCAACGACCTTGATCGGCTATTAGTCGAGTTGGAGCACCAAATAATGCGACACTGTGCTTTACGGCCCTTATACTGCTAGCAGTGTCGATACGGTGAGTGTGATGTAAAAGGACGTATTTCGTAAAAGCGTCTATTAAAACGAAGACGTACTCTTTTGCATCTCGTTTTCCGCTGAGTTTGCCAGTGGCATCTATATGCACTGTGTGCCAGGGTACCGGTACTTTTGGTATGGGGTGCAACTCTGCTTGGATTTTGCCTGAATGGGATTTTGAAACTCTACACGTAACGCAATTTTCCACGAATTTTCTTACGAATTTGGACATGTTCTCGAACCAGTAAAAGTCGTACATTTTCTCAAGAGTTTTCTCCCAGCCCAAATGTACCAGCCCCTCATGCACGCTATGAACAATAGACCATCGCAAAGACCTAGGAACTACAGGAAGGCAACGTGTCTTTCCATTACGTTGTATTTTGCGATATAGTTTACCAGATCGCAGTTCATAGGTTTTTGCGATGTCCTCATTAAGATTATCGCCGACGAGATCGCTAACTAGCTTCACTATGGCACTATCTCGCTGCTGCTCAGCAAGAAGCCAATTTTCAGAAATTTCAGTCACAAGAATCTGCTTTGGCTCTACTTTGTCAAAAGTTTTGACCGATTTCAGGGGTAAAGGATTCCGGGAGAGAAAGTCCGCATGAACCATACGCTTGCCCTCTCTATGTACAATATCGAAGTCGAAACTTTGTAAGAAAGCCCACCATCTGTGAACTCTCGGGGTAAGATCAAGCTTTTTACGGGCTGCTTTCAGTGAACTACAGTCGGTGACGACGATGAATTTGCGTCCGTGCAAGTAATGTCTAAAATGTTTTACCGCATTGACGACCGCAAGAGTTTCCAACTCGTAAGAGTGGTATTTAGACTCTGCGGGCGTCGTGCGGCGGCTGTAATAGGCAACGACATGTGGCGCACCATCGACTTTCTGAATTATTATACCGCCATAACCGATCGAGCTAGCGTCCGTATGAAGCTCAGTCTCTCGATTGGGATCAAAGATCGACAAAACAGGTTCATTTGTTAAAATGGATACGATCTGACGCCTAATTTCCTCATGCTCTGGCTTCCAGGCAAGCTTGCTTGCATGACCTGCTGTTAGAGAGTACAATGGAGCCATCAGCTGTGAAAATTTAGGCACAAACTGCCTGAAGTAGGAGGCTAGACCAATAAATTGGCGCAACTGAGTAATAGTCTCTGGGGGTGGTAGAGCAGTTAGAGCTTCAATTTTCTTTGGGTTAGGTCTAATTTCACCTTGACTCACTTCAAATCCGAGGTATTCTAGTTTTTGCTTCAAGAATGAACACTTTTTGGAATTAAGTGAGAAGCCTTTGTCTGTGAGAGTTTTAAGAACCACCCTCAGTCGTTCAAGTGCCTCTTTTGGGTCGTCGGCAATAATGAGAACATCGTCCATATAAACAATGACGTAGGTATTGGTCAAATCACCCAGAGCTTTTATGACGGCACGTTGAAAGACCGAAGGTGCATTCCGTAGGCCAAACGGCATAGCCAAATACTCGTATTGGCCGTCAGGGGTAATAAATGAAGTGCATTCGATGGAATCGGGATGTATTGGAATCTGATTAAAGCCTGAAGCCATGTCAAGAATGGTAAAGAAGCGAGCACCATGTAATCTGGCAATTTGATCCGAAATGAGAGGGAGAGGGAACCTATCAGGCACTGTGTTATCGTTGAGTTCACGATAGTCGACACACATTCGCTCACTCCCATCCTTTTTATTTACCAGGAGAATAGGACTGGCGTATGGTGACGAACTCGGTTGAATAATATTTGCCGCAAGTAACTCGTCTACTTTCTCGCGTACTACGCTACGTTCGGCCGGACTCAACCGATAGGGACGTCGGTACACGGTCTTGTTTGGATCTTTCAGTCGTATAGTCATGGGTTCAGTGTCAGCACGAGTAGTAGGCACACCAGTCGTAAAAGAAGCTTCGAATGTCTTTAAAAGGTCTACTAGCTCTGTTTTAAATTCTGGGGGTACATCAGTGTCAAAGGCGTCAAAATTAAAGCCAGTTTTAGTCACGTCACAAAGATTTACAATTTTTGACCGAGAAAATGTCAATCGGTCAGATGTCATATTTACAGCTATACCTAAAGCTAGAACCTCACGTCCAATCATTATATCGCAATCTAAACAATGGTCGGGCAAAACATGAAAAACAACCTCCATGGAGATATCATTAATCTCGATATGTGACAAAATTTCAACTGTACTAGAAATAGCAGTTTGTCCTATACCGGTTAACACAACAACATTATCGCACCGCTTTCCTCTAAAAGTACGAGCAACAGACTCTCTAATCAATGAGCACTCGGCTCCAGAATCGTATGTAAAATGAAACTGCTCACCGGCATGTCGTAGAATCCCAGCTGGCGCGTTGACGACGCAGACGTTGACACGCTTCTCCTGTGACGGCCCGGTCCCGTTGCTGGTGCTGCTCTCCCTACCGCTCCTTCGTGGACAGTTCTTCGCGAAGTGGCCCGCAACGCCACAGTTGAAGCAGGTTGTAGATGGTGCCACGAAAGTCTTCTTAGGTGTGATGTCACTTACTGGGATCTTCGGTCTTAAATCTTGATTTGTCGATCCTTTTCGAGAGCGACATTGGAACGCTTTGTGGCCCATTTTACCACAATTGTAACACTTTGCAGATGATGGTTCACCGGCTAAGCGAGGTCTCTTCGCGTCGTGAGAATGTTCATTCGGGTGAGATGATTTTCGCTTCATAAAAGAGGTAGCTTTGAGTTCTTGCTGCATGCGGTTTCTTGTGGTTATATCTTGTGTGAAAGACAAGCGCTGGACACGATGTTCAAATTGAGAAATATGTGCCAAGATGGTGGACACCGCAATCTGTTCCACTGAGAGTTTACTCCATTTAGACATGATGGAAGTCATAAGCGTGGCAGCGTAGGAAGCCAAACACTCGTTTTCTTTTGGTCTACCATTATGTAGGTTGATCAGGAACGCAGCAGCAGTTTCAGCACACTCATACCTTGCAGTAAACAAGTCCTTGAATTTGGTCCAGGTCATTCCGTGAAATGATACTTGTGACAACCACGCTGAGGCCTGACCTTCCAGTGCACGACTCAAGGCCATCATAAGCGGAGCTCCTTGCATGTCTGGATCCGTGATACACATATCCGCGGTTGTAACCCAAGCACGAGCGTCGACATTATCCTTGTCCGGGTTGAACTGGGGCAGCTGAATGTCTTTGTTAGCAGACGGCACTTTCATTGCTTCAATTAGCGCCATAAAGTTGCGATTCTGCTGCTCCATTAGTAGTTGCCACTTTTTATCGTCGTTACTAGTTGTTTCACGCTGATTTTCTTCGCGGTTACATCCCACTTCTGATGACGGGGAGTTGTGTGGGCGTTCGTCATCAGGTACTTGGTCGTCCATGATGAGGCTCCAAAATAAGACTCGATATGCACTCGTATGTTTATTAAGAAGCAATTAACAAAGAATCAGCTCAAACTAATCACACGTTGGGCAGATGATAACGGATTACTATCGAAACGCGGTGAAGTCGGATCGTGGTTGACAGCACGTCCGTCTAGTTTAAGGCTCCAAGCAAAAAGTGAAGTACCGCCAAACGGCCTGTCAGATACCAACGGCATTTCCCGCGCAAACTCAACTGTCAATGTGACAGTTCGCACAGTGCTGCCAACCTCCGTTTCCGAATACACCCAAGTTGATTGCAGCTTGACGTTTCGTTTCGTTAACACTGCGACATACATATGAATTGAGCATCTTACCAATCTATCCCTGCAGTGGCACCAGAAATGGACAAGACACCAATAACGGACAATTGATTATTTTACAGAAGATAAGGGTTATTCATTTTATAAGCAACAATCAGTTTAGATAAGTCAAACGAGCACACAGGCCACCTGATGGTAAATGGAAACTGTGACCCATAGACATTCGCATTCACAAGACCGCAATGCAATCCTAAGACTGCAAATGCGTTGCCAACCCTAAGGACTAAGATGGAATGTATATATGCTAGTCATTTCACCGGCAGTCTTATCCCCAAACCGGAACACAACAATGCGAACACTGCTGTTTGGTGGTAGGTTAGGACCCTGCACAAAATCCAAATTCGAATTAAGAGTGAAGTGTCCATGGTGCCGTCAACCTACCAACTCAGAATATGCATACAGTGGTCAATCAACCCAGCCATTGACAGCATCACAATAAAAAAAAGTTATTTACGACCAGTCATAAACAGTAATCATTTCTTCACACCTTGAGTCAAAAACCGGTATTTTTTCCAGCCGCCATATTTTCTTATTGTTTTAAATTAGTACTTTACTACTTCCCAACTTGAATGGGGCAGTAAAACTCCAATTACTGTCTCAGTCCCGTGATTGTGCCAGGACAGGAGAGTGATAGAAATAGGTAATGTTTCTATACAGTTATGAAGCAGGTAAGATTGGGAAAGGTGCAAAAATGGTGGAGTTCCCTTGGGATTCGGGAGAGAACCCTTTATTTGGAGACACAAGGTGTGACACTATCAATTCATGGAAAGGATGTGTGATCTGCAAAGTAGTTATGGTTCTTTTGCCGCTTTTTTATGGTATGTGGAGAAGGCAATTAGCAATGGACCGCAAAAGCTATTTTAAAGTATACATAAAAGTACAGTCGAAATGGTATTAAGCGAATTCTACTGTAGTAGGATAGTAGGATAAGCGTCTTAATTCCATACGAGCTTAACAAGACATTGAGTGGAATGACATAAGAACTTACTGTTGTTACTTCTAGCTTTGATTGATATATTTAAGATAATAATATCTTAACAATAGTTTATTTTTTAGTCAACAGTGTTCGGAGTTTATATATTTCTTAACAGGAAACTAACTCCACTACACTACAATTACTATGACGTCACACTTGACACTAAAATAAAAACCTTGAAAACTAATAATAGCTTTTAAAATTTCACATAACTTTTATATTTAAAATGAAACCTTAACAAAACTCTACAAAGCTCATATCAAAGTGGAACACGACCCCTACAGGTTAAAACGGCGCTACTTTTCTTGCTAACTTCAATCTTATGCCAACGGACTAAGGTTGTTTATTAGCTAGCGTTGTCAAGATCTACGAAGCGTAAAGAGGGTCGCAGGCGCACCCTACTTGTCGCGACGCGGGGTTATATTGAAATTTCAATATTGTTCGGCGTAATTAATTTGAGGGTGGTGTAAAAAGAGTTACAAAAGGCAACTTGGACACGATAACGTAATAAATAAGTAAGGGATATTATTAAATAACAAACAACAATATACAATACTATAGTTAAAGTCCCGCCGTGTATCCCTCTGTATGTACAGTAAAGGAAATTGATTCCTAGACCGTTTTTGACTTTGTCATAGTGACGTAATCAATCAAAACGTAAGAGACTTCTCATGATTTTATTTACAGTGTCACTTTGACATGGTCAAAAATGGTCTAGGAATCAATTTCCTCGACTGTACTTACGCGTAGAACATTCAAATTATGGAACCGATTTTAATGCGGTTTTCATCAATAGATAGAGTGATTCAAGAGGAAGGTTTTTATGTAACTCTGGATTATGTACGGATGTTACATAAACCATTGTCTTATTCAAAGTAAGATAGCCCTCTATTTAATCATCTTGACAATGATATGATAAGTGTTATTGACAAGTTAACTAGTTTTCAAATCAGCGGGATTCATGTGAGCTACGCCATCTGCCCCCTATTTCACCATCTTGACAATGACAGGTGACATTTCAGTGTATATGGCGCAGCTTATATGACACCCTGTGATGCATCAGCGTGTTGACTTTGCTATGTATACTGTACTGTCACCTGTCACGTGTCATTGTCAAGATGGTGAAATAGGGGACTGAAATGTCACCTGTCATCTGTCATTGATAGGGCAGGGATTTTTCAACACGGTTAAACATGTTGGTAGTGGATTGCTTTATAATAAATAATCCATCCTGCGACATTAAAAAGGTGACATTAATTCTGTCTGTTAGTTTGAGGCTTTCACGGCCAAACTGTTAAGCTGATTTCGATGAAATTCAGCATAAAGATAGCTTGGAACCCGAAAAAGGACGTATGGTCCTTTTTATCCTTTGACGCTTAGGATAAGTTTATTTTTAGACCGCCAATGCGGTGCCAAACCTGAGGAATAAGATGAAATACCTCTAGGTAACCCATCATTTCCAATTTAATTTCATTTATTTTCATGTTATCTTAAACATTACCTTCGTAGCAGAAGACCGATCGTTGAGGAAAATCTTAGGAAAGGCCTTTGTCCAGCAGAGGACGTCTTGCGGCTGATGATGATGGATGCTTGTAGGATTAGGATAGGTTAAGTATGTGACAAAAAAAAAACTCAAGGCGCGAGAAAACCCTTTCGATAAAAATAATAGGTACCAATATATCCTAACAATTTACCGTTTTCGGTTTAGTCCAACATGAACACGGATCTCCACAACATTCACCCTAGCTCTTCACTTTTCTTTTTATTTATTTCCTTTGACTTTGAACTTTTTTTTCAATACAATCTTCGCCAAACTGCGGTAACAGTTTGTTGGTAAAGTTTTTTTTTTTACTTAGTATAGTCAACGAACCTAGTGGTCACATTTTCGGCTTACTGTATTGTAATAAGAATAAGGTTCAAAACTGGAAACATCTATTTGTATTCGACTACAGGCACGGAATTTAATTCCTATTTAACTTGGACTGGGTCTCTATTGACTGCCATAATTATTTTTAGTCATAATAATGCCTTTTCTCAGGACACGGTTATTTTTTCAGGATTTTTATAAAACTAACCTAACCTAACTAATCTACACGATAAACATTTATTAAAAACTGTAACTTTAGCCTGAAAGAAGTTATGACAAAAAAAAGTATGACTAACAATACATTATGACCAACCATACGAGTATGTATGGCAGTCAAAGGGATCCGATAGGATGTCAAGGTGACACTGTAAATAAAATCATAAAATGTCTCTTAACCTTTCGTATGCTTAGTAGCAGATCTGCTCCATATACGCAAACTGCTAGAGAGCAGATCTGCACCAAATGCTTTGCGTGCCTCCCGAATTTAATTTGAACCTTATTGTGAAGCTTCCTAAGGGTTAAAGTTTATTGTAGGTTAGCCAATAAAGTAATCAATTTTACCAAAAATTGCTCCATACATAAAAATATTCAGTATGGCCGCTATTTTTGTTGGTTTGATGTCACGTGACTGGTCACGTGACCGCGTTGCCGCACTGAGCCGTCAACAAATTTTCTGCTTACCGCATACGAAAGGTTAAGTTTCGATTAATTACGTCAGTTTGACATAGTCCAATAAAATTCCTTGACTCTACCTACTAGTGTGTAAAACTTCCGATCGGTCAGCAACACATTACGAGCAAGACACGCCGAAGCGTCGTCGGCGCGAGCGCAGGATTGGCGCGCGGCGCCAGGTGCGCGGGACCCTCGCGCTGGCGCACTAGGGCGGGGGCGCGTGTCGATAGTCGATAGGACAGGTCGATAATGTAAGTATCGATATGCGATAATAAACGTTCAATTTGGCAATTGTTTATTTTATCACATATAAATAAATGCTTATGTACGTGACCACAAGGCCACGTACAGTCACGAGCGTTAATTTGGAACCCATTTCAAGAAAAATATGCTTGAAGTCGTCACTGTCATTAGAGATGTCAAGTCATTTGTAACTTTTAAGAAACTCAACTTTATTGTTGGGAATGTCAGATTGACTTTGGACCTAAGGTGGGTACCTGTACAAGACCACGCTCTAGTTTAGTCTAGATGCAGCTTGTCTAAATGGAGTTCATTAATATTCGATTTTCTTTTTATTAAGTAACTATGACCACTTACTAGAAAAAAAACTTAAAATAGTTAAAATTATTTTATGCACAGTCAGCCATTTTATTTGTTTAGCCATTATTAAACCTTATCATAATGACAGCGTCAAATTACTGATAAGTACGCCCAAAATGTAGCATTGGTTTTTCTGCGACAGGGTGCCATCTACATTTTGACTTTATATTCAGCAGAAAATTTATTGAAGAGGCATATCAACACGCTGCAATAAATCAACTTCTATAATTTTCTTACTGTTTCTTCAGATTGGCCGTGAGACCACTGTTCTTATTTACAAAATATACTTATATTTTAATAACTTTCGCTCGTCTCTCAGTGGCCTAAACCACAACTATATTGAACAGCATCCTATTCAATACAGCAATTAAAAATAAGTTATTACTTAGTATCATCAATCATCATCATTATATCAGCCGAGAGACGTCCACTCCTGAGGTGTTATTCCCTCAAAAACAACGGACGGGCGGACGAACGAGCGAAATCGCAGTGGCGAATTTAGGTGGTCCCGTCAGAGCGAACAAAACACATTTAAGCGCGTGCATTTTCAATTAAGCAGCCTTATACGTTCGATCCATCGGCAGAAACAATGCTGCTAAATTGAAAATGCACGCGCTAAAATATGTTTTGTTCGCACTGACGGGACTACTTAAACTTGACATTCACTCGTTCGTCCATCCGACCGTCGTTGTTGAGAGAATCACTACCCTGGACACAGTTGTGCTACTCGCATCCATCTGCTTCTGGATGTCGTTACAGTTAAACTATCCTTAATGTAGGCAGTCTTAAGATTCTAGTCTTTGAGTCACAGATCCATTTACCAAAGGTGGCCTGTGCTATAAAAAAAGTACAATGAGTGCAGTCGCAATCGGTCACTCTCGTACTTATTTACGTGTCAAAAGTCAGAAGGTGACGGATGCCTTATCCAAAGTTTGTCACGCGATAAACGCAGCCATATTGGGGTCCTTGGTTAAGAAAAGGAACGAACTCAAGACCCGACCACCAGCAGTACCCTGAAATCATGGTTTACCCTTGTTTAGTCGACACTGGTTTCATAGAACGTCTAACCCAACCCTACGTAATTCATATTTAACATGACCTAAAAACATCAGAACTTCACCAGAAAATAGCTTTCTATAAAGTTGAAGGACTGGGCTGGACATGCGTGCCGAACTCATCAAGATCGATAGAATTAGGTTACATTTGACTGGATCCCAAGCCGGCAGGCGGCTGGTAACAATTTTAATCTAGAAACGCTGAAACATAGGAAGCCTTCCCTATATTGATTACTAGCGACCCGCCCTCGCTTCGCTTCGGTTTATTTGAGTTTTCTATAACACACGTACATAAAACAAAATTTATTATACATAAAAATCTTCCTCTTGAATCACTCTATCTACCGCATCAAAATCCGTTGCGTAGTTTTAAAGATCTAAGCATACATAGGGACAGACAGCGGGAAGCGACTTTGTTTTATACTATGTAGTGATTGAGATTAGATTGGAGTGAATAGAATACAATGATTAGGCTATACTTAGAAGTTCACAGGTTTAAGAGGACCGGACGTCAAAACAAGGCCTACAAGAAGACAAAGTTGCTTTGACATCTAATTTTAACACTGCTAATGCTAATATTCAACTTTGTTACTCATTTGACCTGTGCGCTCATAGGCATAATGTTTTTGGAAACTACTATTAATTTAGTGACGAACGACCAAAATCGCAAGCACACGATATAAACTTCAAGACGTAGTGGTAAATGATAATAGCATAGCACTGCACTAAAGTGTAGTGAGAAAAGTAATTTCAGAGAACTGTGTTATTATTAATCGCTCAAGAGCCAAGCGTCTATAAAAACGAGTGCACGTTCTGATTATCGAAATAATGTAGACCACACATGAAGAAACGACAAAAAATGCAGATCTCATTATCATCATACAAATAAATACTCGTAGAGAATGCTCATTAATTTCAGCAGTTTTTGCAGACATGAATATTAAATTTAAAAACAACGAAGCTACTGTCTAAACATTACAATAGCAACGTAATACGTACTTTTAAAAACAAAAACACAGGTCAGACCTGAAGCCAGTTTTTAGTAATAATTTTAAGTAACCAACTGATTGACTAACTCATTTTGATATGTTAAAATAAATTGATAAAAAAAACTATCGATAGATTCTCTCGTCACTATTAAGTAGGGAGTGCACAAAAAACTGGGAACGTGCCCTCTCCTACAGGTATAGATGACATAAATAGAACACCGACCGGCGAGGGATTTGACGGGAATTTAGCAATGGTGTCAATAATGTACGCACGCATCGACTCTAAGTACACATTATAAATCACTACATAGTATAAAACAAAGTCGCTTCCCGCTGTCTGTCCCTATGTATGCTTAGATCTTTAAAACTACGCAACGGATTTTGATGCGGTTTTTTTTAGTAGATAGAGCGATTCAAGAGGAAGGTTTTTATGTATAATAAATTTTGTTTTATGTACGTGTGTTATAGAAAACTCAAATAAACCGAAGCGAAGCGAGGGCGGGTCGCTAGTAAATAATAAATAATACTATACTAATATTGTAAAGAGGTAGTTTGTGACGTTGTAGGGGTAGAGATTACTCTGGGTCTACTGAACCGATTTTGATAATTCTCTTACCAATAGAAAGCCATGTTATTTGTGAGTGTCAAACGCTACCTTTACCTACCATAGGTTTATTGCCCAAAGAAGTAAGGCAGAAACCGCTAGTTTTAATCTATACTAATATTATAAAGCTGAAGAGTTTGTTTGCTTGAACGCGCTAATCTCAGGAACTACAGGTCCGATTTGAAAAAATCTTTCAGTGTTAGATAGCCTATTTATCGAGGAAGGCTATAGACTATATAGGGTAAAGTCACCAGTGCTCAGCCAGAGACCAATACTGCCATCCTAAGCAAAAACGCAGTAACTAAGACAAACCTCCTGTAGTAATATCAACCTTATTCTTAACGAAATAGAATTGAATCTGCTTTGGTGATTGAATTTAAGATACGGCTTATTGGCTTAGGAGGGCAGAATAGTCGACCTTATATGAGTGCGAAAAGTGGGAAATATATCTTTCGTACTCTTCCCACTCATATAAAGTATGGGCAGAGGCTGACTACAGGTCTCTGGCTGACCACTGGTGACTTTACCCTATCATACCTACTACGACAACGTTATTTTCCATTTAATAGTTGTAGTTATTTGTAACAAGTTGCGACTTATTTTAGGTTCTGTTCCTACTCACCCCTTTTAACGGTACTAACATAGAAAAATAAATATTTATATAGGTCATCCATCACACATCCAAGACAGGACTAAATCACGTGTCACGCGAATATTTTCCCTTACCGGGAACCGAACCCGGGACTGCTAGCTTCATAGGCACTGCAGTGAACTAACCATTTCTTTGGTATTAATTTCACGGATAGCTTATTTAATCGGAATGCCATTTGCTGGCAAGGGTAACGTGTTCAATTCCGAAGGGTCCGCCCACAAGCCGGATATAACGTGTCACAAATAACAGTGTAGTAGTTAGGAAGCGTATGAGCGTGGGTTCGATTCTCGCAGAGACATGTCAACCATATTTCTGCCCAGCTAAGACAAATCCTTGCCCTGCCCTGGAAGAGATCCCTTATAGGGATAAGTTCGCCTTTGTACATACCTTTTTTGTTTCTGTTTATTTTTGATTTGTTATTTTCTGTTTGTACAATAAAGAGTTTAAATACATACATACATACATACATACAAATGGTGATATCTCTGACATAACCTCTCACACATCGCCTTATCTGTTTATATATTATACTCGTATATATTATTACATTTATTTAAGCATGAGTATATGCTTATTAGTCATCTGCTCATCTGTATTTACGTAAATTTATATTTTATACATCCTTTAACTAATATCATGACAGCTAAACTTGTATGTCCTAATTGATTACTAGACCTAAAGTTATAAAACCTAATGTTTACATGCACTAAACATTAAATGCTCTATATTATTAAAACAAATAATGATTATTCCTAATGATTAAAAGACCTAATAGTCATACGTCCTAATTACTGTTTGAACTAATCATTACTTGAACGAAATATAAATTAAAAACCAATACTCAATTGGATCAATTTTACCCACATAGGTTAGGTTAGGTTAAAGTTGCGACAAGGCGGCCTCACCTACGCGGAATGGACCTTAAATACGGTTGTTTAGGAACATATGTAATTAGCTTTAATAAACGTTAGGTTTTAGACTTGTAAGGTATAGTGATATTCGGCCTTTATAGGAATCGGATTACTAAAATTAGGGCTATTAAGAATCGGATATAAAAAATAGATATAACGTAAATTCGGGATGATACAATTAGGGCTAATGAAAAGTTAGGAAAAATCTAAATTCGGGTTTTTGATTTTAGGGCTAATGAAGTTAGTGTTAGTGAAAATCGGGTTCATATTTTTCGGGCTATAACCAGCCCGAACCAGCAGTTTAAAATGTTTGTATCATATTTCTTGTTAGTCGATTTTAATTTTCATTTAACTTTTGGTGGTCTCTTACGGTACTTTTATACCCGGAAAATTGGACAGTTCCTGATATAATTGCGATCAACGACTTCTACGTAGAAGGAGTTGCAGACAACAGCTAGTTTATATCAAAATTGCAATATGTATTCGTCATTATCACATTTATCACCTATCACAGCCCGTGTCAATGTGACTAAAACACTGGTAAACATCTTCGCCTAAGTGTGCAAAATGTGGTTACATAATTATCAAAAAGTTTTTATAGTTGTTGGAAATTCTGTAGCTCTGCCTACCCCTGGGAATAAAGGCCTGAGTTTATGTATGTATGTGTACAGCCCACGTGTCAATGTGTCAACAGTCCGATATGCGGTCAAAAGCGTGACCGGTACGCCATCTATCTGCCTTTCGTTATCAACATCACGTGACCATTGCTACACGGCTAACACTTGACATTTCCAATTAAATATTGTCAGGTATTAGGAAGGCAAATGACCTCACAGGCCACCTGGGTCTAGGGTTGCCAACCGTACTATATTATATAGTATTGTACTATATTTTGACTCTCTGTACTATATACTGTTGAAGAAATATATAGTACGCAAAAATACTATATTTTGGGGGATTTTACAAAGTACTTCAATTTACACACATAACTGACGTAACACACGTTCCAATTTTATTTAAAAAGTTCTAAATTACCTGAAAGCTGTTCAAGTTAAACTATATTTTTTTACTGTGTACTATATTTTTTACACTTTTTTTTGGAAAATACTATAAATCCCCCAAAAATAGTTGGCAACCCTACCTGGGTCCTATAGTACAAATTAAGTGACAGGTGACAATTTGAAATACATTGCGAGATAGATAACTAGATGATTGGGCTAACTTACACTACTGCCACGCAATGTACATCGAATTCAACTGACGCTGATAGCTTTACGTTACTTGGGCCTGTGGTGTTACTATTCTCTTAAAAATGGCGTTCGGTCAGACGAACGAGTGAACGCTGCGTAGCGGCGAGTTTAAGTAGTCCTGTCAGAGCGTACAGTCACGAGATATTATTTGGCACCCACCTTAGATCCAAAGTCATTCTGACATTATACAACAATAAGGTTGAGTTTCCTAAAAGTTACAATTACTTGACATCTCTAATGACATTGACGACTTGAAGCATATTTTTCTTGAAATGGGTCCCAAATTAACGCTCGTGACCGTACAAAACACATTTTAGCGCGTGCATTCTCAATTTGACAGTAGGGCTTCTGTCGATAAGATCGAACGTAGGTATAAGGCTGCCTAATGATGTATTCGTGCTCACTCTAACGTATGGTTGCGTCCTGGGGTGTTATTCACTCAAAAACAAACGGACGGGCGGATGATCGAGCGAAATCGCAGCGGCGAGATTAGGTAGTCCCGTCAGAGCGAACAAAACACATTTTAACGCGTGCATTTTCAATTAAGCAGCTTTGTACGTTCGATCCATCGGGCAGAAACCATGCTGCTAAATTGAAAATGCACCCGGTAAAATATGTTTTGTTCGCGCTGACGGGACTACTTAAACTCGCCGCTTGGACATTCACTCGTCCGTCCGTCCGACCGTCGTTGTTCAGAGAATCACTACCCTACAGTCATCATCATCATCATGTCAGCCGAAAGACGTCCACTGCTGGACATAGGCCTCCCCCAAGGCTCTCCACTCGGACCGGTCTTGTGCTTTTCGCATCCCCTACAGTGTTTGTGGCAAACCGGATCCCTTTGACTGCCATACATATCATTGGTCATAATGTATTGTTAGTCATACTTTTTTTGATCATAACTTCTTTCAGGCTGTAGTTACAGTTTTTAATGAACGTTTATCGTGTAGATTAGTTAGATTTGGTTAGGTTAGTTTTATAAAAATCCTGAAAAAATAACCGTGGCCAGAGAAAAATGCATTATGACCTGCGAAAATTATGACTTAAAACACATTATGACTAGTAATAATTATGGCAGTAAATAGAGACCCGTGGCAAACATCAAGCATGGGGAACCGGCATAACATGTGCATCTGTTTGTGGCATCGTAGCTTCAGATTCACATACTGTTTTTTTTTATAGTAAAGCTAAGGAGTCGCTATTACACCGGCGTTTATCTATTTACTGATGAAGCTTAGGCTCTTTCGATCACGGACGACTAACTACAATTTGCTTACGCTTTTTAACGCGAAACAGAAGGATAAACATTCGTCTGTGTAATATAATATCATTTAGGTATAAATAATTCTATGAATCAAAACACCGAACGCGTCGTACGTGCGCAGACAAACGTTCACGGTTTTGTAATGTTAGTAGATAAATACTTGGGCGTAAGATAGGTCACGTCTCGACGATACGGAGTGCATAGTACGATTGATTGACCTACAAACATACATGCATTTAATGTATCAAATATTAATTGTTATTAAATAGGTTATAGAAATCAATTGACGATGTGGGAAGGAGTCAAGTAAGTCTCCTTGAAGGAATCCATTGCAGTTTCGTCAAGCTGAGGATGTTTTCAGATGAGGGTGTTTAGTCATCCTAGTACCAGGAGTTCAGAACCTGTAAGGAGTCTACTCCAAACTGGCTGCCCTTAAGGTCAAACAGATGTTATTTGAAGATCGCGAAACGGATCGAAAAACTCGCCATAGTACAAGCCTTTAGCTTAGTTTGGGGCTAGCTCAATTGGTATTGTCCACTGATATTTATTGATTACTAAGGAGGGGAAAAAATCTTAAGTGCGCTACTCTGCCCTCCTAAATAAAAAGGACGCATGCGCAATTTGATATACTCAAAGCAAATGAAACCCCCTATCCTAAGGAACAAGGTCACTAATACATACGCGGTTCTATGTGACATACGTCCTTTTTTCCCAGATTTGCGCAGGGTTTTAATCCATTGTATTGTTTAAAAATTCTGCGACAGATTTAAGGATGCTCTAAAACCGCTTTACAAGCGCTGGTTGACGGAGTGTTTAGCCCAGCTCGATTACCACTAGACCTAGGAGTCTACTAGTTACTAGTTCTAGTGCGTTGAGAGGACCCTGATGCTAGACTAACAATTTGTTACCAATCTAATTGAGAAGGCAAGATTAATACAGACTTTCGACCAGTACCCTTACCATGAGTTACAATTACTATACTCGCTATCTAGTCGAATGCTCTGTTCCTTTCACTCAATAAGAATTATGCGAGGTCTGCAAGGGACAATGCATTCGTATCGCTAACGAGTACTTTATTCGTAACTCATGGTAAGGGTACAGATACGATGTCGTAAGTTCATTCAGTTCATCTGTTATTAAATATGTGTCTAATTGTTCAACATACACACATGTAAACACTTACCTTTTCTTTATCCATACGCACAGTAGTGTTTAGGGCAAGTTCAACAACAAACCAGTCCAAAAGAGAAAAAAAACACAAATCAGACGTAACTATTTCTATAAGGAAAACACACATGTGCTGAATAAATATTCTGCTAAAACCAACAAATAAAAATAGGCGCGAAAACAGTGCTTACAAAAACGGTATAACATCAGTGCTTTACATAAAACAGCTTACTTACTTCGTTCCTAAATTAATAACCAAGCAAAAACAAAACGACAAAGAAGTGCAATAGCCAAGTGGTGTACGAATACAAAGCATCATGAACTGCTTACCTGTGGCAAAAAAAAAACACGAGTCGTTTTAGATCCCATGATCTCTGGAACTAATAGACTTGTCGAGAAAAAAAGGCAAGTGACAACACAAATGTCTAAACTACAGCTGAAGCCAAGTCGCGAACAAAACACGTAAACCAATAGTGCTACAACTCAAAGCCAACATGAGGCGGGTAGTGCGACAGCCAAGTCCGCTCACCCATTGTGGTGGCACGTCAGCGTGTTGGTGGTGCTGGTGGTGCCGACGGTCGCCTTGGTGGTGTCCGTGGGGCGCCGCGCACGTTGCCGCCACGCCGTACTATGTGCAAACAACTTGGTTGGAACTTGGCTTGTGTTTTACAGATATAACACCACAATATGAAGTTGGAGATGAAGATGAAGCATGAAAGGATTTAATGTAAAACTTAAAAATATCACGTTAGAGATAATGCAATGAAAACGTCAAAAAAATTAAATAATCTCGGGATCCCTGTAAAACTAGTTGGAGAATTTTATTTATTAATTAATAATAGACAGCTAGTCAGGTCCTGTAGTTAAAACCACTTCGGCGCGGGCGGAGACGAGTGTTTTAATACCTAGTTATGTGCAGTTTCATACACTACTTTATCTACTCTCATACATTACAACAAAACGTATTCAATGAATGGCGCCAAAACCTAGCACATCACCGCGCATGCGTTAAAGCGGGCGCTGTCACAGACAAGTAAAAATTGGAATGAAAACTTTTTGTAATGCTGTAAAAATGACGCGAACCGCATGTGCGTTCCATTATAAAAAAAATGATATGGAACCTCGTTGGTGACATCAACTTTTTGGATTAACTTGTATCGTAAATGGTAAAAAAAATACTTTATACTTAACATTATTTTGGTAGATAAATAATGTTATAGTGGTTTTTATTTAAATTTCGGTATTGTTTATAAACTACATACATACATACATAAACTCACGCCTTTATTCCCAGAGTGGGGTAGGCAGAGCTACAGAATTTCCAACAACTATAAAAACTTTTTTATAATTCTGTAACCACATTTTGCACACTTAGGCGAAGATGTTTATAAACTATGCCAATATAAATTCGTTTTGAAGTTGATAATTCGAACTTTACGATTATGAGAGTAGATAAAGATTATAAAGCTACAATATATCCCAAACGCCCCCCAACTACCCCTAGCGTATTAAAAATCGCCCACCCGCCCTTATCTCGTATACGGCGCAGTAAACTGTCCTTTCTGGATCACTTAAGTAAATGGCAGTAAAAACGGTCGCCGACCTTTAGTTTTATGCCGTAGTTTGGGGTCGGGGTTGTGGGATATTGTTGGCCCGCTACCGCAAACGCTCCGCTTATGGAGAGGGTTTATATTTGGGTTGTCATTGGTGTTTTTTTTTTACGATACATACCGTCACGCTTTCATCCCAGAGTGGAGGCGGAGCTACAGAATTACCAACAACTCTAACTTGTTGTTAATCCTATAACCACATTTTGCACAAACAGGCTAAGATGTTTATCATGTGTATATTAGTGACAGGTTGCAAGCCCATCGCCTAACAATACTACAAGCCTTCAATCCCTTAGTCGTCTCTTACGACTTCCACGGGAAGACATGGAGTGGCACTATTCCGAGCTTGCAACCACGCGGCATTATACGACGTTTAACCATATTGCGTTTGACGTGTTATTGTATTGTAACTGTATCATATTACTTCGTCACCTGTCATAGGTACAGTGCGATAACTCTTAGAAAGTGCTTCGAGCTTGTACAGTCACGAACCGGGATTGTTGAGCCATGTGCCAATGTTCGTAATTTAGCCGTGTATTCAACAACCGATATCACCGACTGGCTGACAGCTATTCAATGTGCATTACACGTCCAAATTAGAAACATGGGTCTTGTCTCTCACTTGCTCTGATACGCTCTTATTAAGAGTGAGTAAAAGAGAAATACAGACCCGAAGCACCTTTTCACAGTCTGTGACGCCCTGTCCTAGTTGGTAGTGACCTGCCTACGAAGCTAGCGGTCCTGGGTTCAAATCCCGGTAAGGGCAGATATTAGTGTGATGAGCGCGAATATTTGTTCCTGAGTCATGGATGTTTTCTAATTTCTAGATATTTAAGTATATATTTCTCTATATAAGAATTTATATCGTTGTCTAGTACCCATAGTACAAGCCTTGAGCTTAGTTTGGGACTAGGGCAATTGGTGGGACATTGTCCCCTGATATTTATTTATTTATTTATTTATATCTTTTGTTTGTTTCTTGAATGAGAAAATAGTCGATAGCGGATCGCTTCCTCGCCAGCAGTGGCACAAGTGTCATAAGCTGAGCGGTTTGATAATGAGTCCATTCCCTAATCCCTCTTACAAATACCCTTCTAATCTTTTGCAGATATACTCGGGCTTCAGGTAAGATGTGTTTTCTCTTTTAGACTGTCTCTACAATTTCCCACTTCGTATTTTTTAACTAGCTGAATACAATACAATGCAAAAACTGTAAGACAATTATTTTTTTTGTTTTTTTTTCGTTTCTGATAACTAAAAACCACATTTTAATACTATGCAGACGATGCTCAGACTTTTTAGTGACGAATGCTTTTTAAATCTTACTAAATATTTTACGGAGCCCCAAAATAAGTAAATAGCTGAGTAAACCAAAGTGAAAAAGGATACTTCATGTTCAAACCAAGTGAAGGGCCTAGGGCTCCGCTAGAGCTAGATAAATCTCAATACCCTTGCTTGAAAACTTTACATCTCCGACACGTACACCACTTCAAGGTTTCTATATACATCTACGATAATCTCTATTCATATATATAACTCAAATAGAACTGAATAATACCTTAAAACGGTATAGAAGGGTTCACATCTCGTTAGGACAAAGTAGCAAATACGACCAGATCGCTTTGAGACTGCATCTCAAAAATTCCGAATCGCAAAATGACCACTTCGTTTGCGTTACTAGGTAGGTTAGGTTAGGTAACTTTAAAACTTAACGTTAACTTCATACTTATAAAGGAGGGTGGGCTAATTGGCCTAATGACCAATAAGGACAAGCGATATGTCCCCGAATAGGTAATTCTAAGTTGTAAAACTATTACTATGACAGGTGGTTCGAAATCTTTGTGTGAAAAAAGTTATTGCCATGCAAAGACCGCGATTTTTCCAAGTAATTATTCTAACGTCGTCTATGTAGGCGTCCCGATGTTCCAGATTTTTAAATATTTCACACAGCGATTTAAGATTCCCCGCCATACAAAAAGTTGTAGAATATGAAAAAATCTTTCAAAGGACATGGCTTGTCATTATTGGTTTTTAGGCCAGTGTCCATACAAAACTGACCATCATCCTTTACCAGGAATAGGAGCCCCGCCGTGCGGGGCTCCGTCAACAAATTGCTACGACATTCATAATAATTCATCTGATATGAAACATCTTCGATTTTTAAACTGAAAACGATTGCGATTGCGAGTGCGTTAAGGTGGACTTCCGACCAGCGCGGCTCCGGCGTCACTGTCGCTGCGTTAGTGACGCCGGAGCCGCGCTGGTCGGAAGTCCACCTGTAGCCAATAGCCCCTCTGGTCGCATAACGATATAGGCACAAAGCTATGTAGTCAGATCGAGATGTGAGCGATCTGGTTATATTTCCGACCTAGTCGTATACAGATGTGGACCTACAGCTTCTATCCCGTTAAGATCTAAATAAAGTCTGAAATGGACAAACTGTGATTAAAATAAGAGTTTTCCAAAGTAACCGAGCATACACCATATAGGGGAATGAAAGAAAGAACTCTGCTTAACAAAAATGAATCGTATCGCCATAGCAAGAGAGACGATAATATGTTACGTAACTATAGTTATACCTACTACACTATTACGTAGCATTAACTCAAGATCCTTCTCGTTTATAGTCTTCAGGCTCTTTGTACATTGTTCCAACAAAAAAACGTCTTATCCAACAAAAAGTACTACAGCATATACGTCCTTATTCGTAACGGCAAAAAGTTCAATTTTATTTTTCCGGTTTGGTTGTTACGCCCGTTGTAACTGGGATGAGCGGTACAGTCGCGCTCGAATAACGATCTTATTGACAAAATAGGTTTATGGTGTTACGAAACTTGGGAAAATGCGGTGACACTTAATGTAAGAGTTAACAACGAAAGACGTCAGGGTAATGATTTACGATTGTTTTTGAATTGTAATAGTACATTGTGTATTAAGGGTGGTAAAGAAAGAATTACAAACGAGAGTCTGCTTGAAGCCCGAAGCCGAAGGCTGAGGGCTTTAATGACTCGAGCTTTGTATTTCCTTTACCACCCGTGTAACATACAATGTTTTTCATCACAATTGCGAGGAAATGAAATAAAATCAGACAAAAGATGATATTTTTAACTTATTAGCGGCAGACTACATCATTGTCTGTGACTTACCACAGATAATGTCAAACGTGTTTGGAGTCCGATTCTAGTGACAGTCGAGATCAATAGTTTATATGCGAGATTTTTAGGAAATTGTATGCAACTGACATTTCATCTCGAATGACACTTCATATCGAATGGCACAAGAATTGGGGTCCTGACGTATTGTGATAGTTTGAGTCCACGTATAATATTTAAAAAAAAAAGCTATTACGCACTTTAGTTACGTAATGGTAAAAAAAGGCCCGCGGGTATTATTTTGGATTTACGGTCGATTTTTCTAGTATGTTAGGACACTATTTACGAGCAAGTGTGATGAAAACACTTTATTGTACAAAAGAAAAATCAGAACAATACAATGAATATAAAAATATATACAAAGGCGAACTTATCGCCTTAAGGGATCTCTTCTAGCTAATCCTCGCTATTTGTTTTTAAATTACAATCCACAGACTATCGAGAGATTCATAGTTTTTGAGAATTTTGGCATATTTCTACCAAAACCCAATATTGGACTACTTCCTTGCTAAATGGTTTCGGTAAAATCCAATTTTCGCAGAATTTCTACCAAATTGACAACAGTTTATCTCAAAATCAAACAATATTTAAAAAAAAAACCGAGTAAATGTAATGTCTAATAAAGAGGTCAAACGCCACATGGTCTTGTCTACGTCACAGCTAGTGCCACGTGACGCGGTTACAAGCAAAATGACGTCATCCCAATCACTAGTTCAAAGCTAGCGTAGCAAGAGCAAACACTGAAAAATCTTTAATGAAAAAAATCAAATAGCATCCTTTTAAGACAAACCTTTAATAGCATAAGTTAAGAAGAACGCCTTATGAAAAAGCTTCTATTGTCAATTCCCACAAATTCTGACACTGATAAATGGAGATGAAAATATCAATTTGTTTCTATCGTCATCTCATTAGACACCCCATATACATACATAGATAGATACATACATAAAATCACGCCTTTATTCCCAGAGTGGGGTAGCCAGAGCTACAGAATTACCAACAACTCTAAAAACTTGTTGATACTGTAACCACATTTTGCACAATACGGTATTTGACAAAAGTCAAATCAGCTTCTTTTTATGACACATCATAAACACTCGGTTACTATGGAATTTATAGGGATTACTGTCTTATGACGTCACAATCAAACAGCGTCCTTATTGATTTTATGAATAAAAAAATCTAAAAATAGATGAAAAATCAATTTAATTTCACTCTTGTCAAATACCCTATTATATTCATATTCATATTCATATTCATTTTATTCATAATAATTCATATTACATGTCAAAGAAGGAAATAAATTAACATTTAATAGTACCTATTTGGTACATAGTAAAAAATCATCATAAGTATAGAAAGTGTGCTCAACAAGCCAGTGTTTGAGCCGTGATTTGAAGGCGGTTAATGACGGTGCATCCGTGACGCGTGATGGCAAACGGTTGTATACCGCAGGGCCCATGACGTGGGTCAGTTTTGCTGACTTCGCCAGTCTGTGCTTAACTCCCACAAGCTTGTGAGCATTACGCAGGTTGCGACCGTGGACGTCAGCCCCTGTCATGTACTCATCAAGGTGGCAGCGCACGTACATGGCTACCTGCAGTATCAGTATACAAGGTAGCGTGAGTATCTGGAGGGACTTGAAATGCGGTCTCGCGGACGTATCCTGGTTTACCTGCGCAATCGCTCGTACAGCTCTTTTTTGCATACGGAAGACGCGCTCCCAGTCGGCAGCGCGCCCCCACAGCTCCACGCCGTATTGTAAGAGCGAGTGCACGGTTGCGAAGTAGCACGAGCGTACCACATCCCTGGATACCACTCTCGCTAAGCGTCGTAGTGCAAAGCAGGCGCTACCTAGCTTATTTGACACTTTAGCGGTGTGCTCTTTCCACTGAAGGCCTCTGTCTAGCTCAAAGCCCAGGAATGTGGTACTCTGTGTCTGTTCTATCTTAGTACCGTCCACGAGAACATCAAGTCCCCTTGGTACCCTGCCCCCGAGATGAAAATGGAGGAAGTGGGTTTTTTTGAGGTTGAGCACCAGGCCGTTAATCCGAAAATATTCCGACACCTGCATAGCTACCTCATTGAGGCATCGCTCGAGCTTGTCGATATCGGGGGCGCTAACCACCGCGGCAACATCATCGGCATACATATATACCTCTCCCGCCGATATCGCTTCTGGTAGGTCATTGAGGAGCAACGAGAAAAGTATATTAGATACCGAAGATCCCTGTGCGACGCCCATAGCAGTGGACATTGGTGCTGATCTCACTTTTCCTCCATCACTCACCACCACCTGTGATCTGCCGTGCAGAGCGTCGGTTACAAGTGCGTGGGCCTTACCGACAATCCCGTAGTGGCGCAGTTTAATCGCGAGCACACTATGATCGGCGACGTCAAAGGCTTTTGACAGATCGCAGCACAGAACAGCCACCTGCAACGATCGTTCGCGGGCGTCCACCACCCTGCGTACCAGCTCCCGCGTCATCGCGCTCGTCGAGCGGCCCGCTCGGTAAGCGTATTGCCGCGCGGACAGAGCATTTGTAGCCGTTAAGAATTCAGTCAATCGCGAACTAATGCCATTTTCCAATACTTTTGCCACTGCAGGTATGATGGAGACAGGTCTGTAGCTATCGATGTCTTCTCTATTGCCCTTACCTTTAAAAATAGGTGAGATCTTGCTCGTTTTCAAGGCAGCGGGGTAAACCCCTTCGTAGATACACCGATTATACAGATCTGCGAACACCGTTGACAGTGGGGCAGCGGCAAGATTTAGAAGCTCCATGGACACATCGTATAGATCTTTGGTCGGTTTGTGTGGAATGCTTCTAGTGATGGTCAGA
>OZ014465.1:512707-548032 GCA_963966035.1 Acleris laterana
AGTGCATCGGAGCCTAGGCGTCCTTTTAGTACCAAAATCTGAACACTTAAATCTTAAATATCTCGGCTCCGATATTAAATAAAATATTAAATATTAAATACATCTATGTTTATTCCGAGGTCCTCTAAATAACTATGTACAAATGATCCGTGGCCGCTGAAAAAAAAAATACAATATTCTTCCAACAAATTTACCCAATGCCCTTTAACTATTTTCTCCTTCTAACACTTGAAAATAGACAAGGAGAGAGCCAATTTTAAATGGCAGCTGAATTTAATCATTATTGAGAAAAAGGGCCTTATTCTTATACGAGTACTTTATCTCTTTATTCATGGACGTAATTAAAAAGGCATTCTGCCCTCTTTAGAAAAAAGGACGTATGTCTCATAGAACCGCGTATGTATTAGTGAACTTATTCCTTAAGATAGAGGGTATAATTTACTTTGAGTATCAAATTGCACATGCGTCCTTTTTATTTAAGAGGGCAGCATTGTTTTTATCCAACACAGATTAGACAGATTTTGATTAAGGAGTGTGTATGGAAGTAAATTCTTAATTTTTAAATACAAAGGCGATCTCATCCCGTTAACGGATTCCATACAACCAATCTATTACTTTAAATTTAACCCCTAAACAACATCAACAACAACTCCGATAAGAACAAATTTGTACTTTGCATCAGTGTCCATTTTTCAAGACTCGTGAGTCACGGCGCGTGTTAAAAATGTCAAATGTCAAGTGTAAACATGCGATAGCGCAGGTTCGAAGCCCGCTAATCATTCAATTAAACGCAATTTAACACGATTTCAATTAATTAGTTATTGCTCAGATAAAAAATGTGTAATAATAAAAAAAAACATACAATTTATGCTGCGTTTAATTTTAACTGTAATGATTTACATAGGAATATTTTTTTTTTTTTTTTTTATGTCATCGAGTAGACAAACGAGCACACAGGCCACCTGATGGTAAGTGGAAACTGTGACCCATAGACATTTTTAGGAATATATCGTTCCTTTACTTTCTTAACTTCGTATCCGATCGAATAGTTAAGATAGGAGAGTAGTCTTTATTCTTTAGGGAACATGAGTGCTTTTCCTACCAAAGATTCGATCAGATACGAGGTTGAGAAAGTAAAGGGACGATATCAACGATCTATTTAGTTTTATAAATCTTGAAAATCGGTAAGACACATTTAATCCTACTCCTACTAAAAACTTCTTGAGAATGTTTGTCACTATCACGGACAAACGACTAAATCAATTTACATAGTGCTAGCGATCCAGACGGATCCTGGTTGCTCCACCACAAGAGGCAATGGAGCATGTCGGATATTTTTGAGTGCAGTGTTCGATAATGTATTATAGCTAGTCACTGTATAATATTAAAAGAATTATGATTTATAATGTACACGGTTATTAAAACATAATGGACTTTACAGATTAGCTATAGCCTGTTGTGTCCTTGCGATCAGTAACATAGTATGTAAGGGACCCGCTCTAAAGCCGCTAACACACTGGGGGCGGAAGCGGCGCGGTACTAAAAAGCGTTCAAGCGTAGCGGGGGCGTTTTAGTACGGGACAGATAATTCTCTTAACCAACTCTCTTTTAAACTCGACGGACGAATTATCAAACGGCAAGTAGTTTTAACGTCAACGTAATTTTCGTCATGATTGACAGCGCAAAATAGACCTGAGTTTATATGAGGCATGGTTGACTTTAGCTCTGGTTTTAAGCTGTCATTGGTGTGAGTGACGTCTTTTTTATTTTATATAGCGGTTAAAAGTGGCTGACAAAACTTTTTTAATAGAATAATACCTGTACGTTAGCGGTTGAAACCGTTTCCGCTAGGCTTTTGAAACGCTTGGCGTGGCGCGGGGGTCCATACTGTCTACCATTTTTTTTTTTAATATGCTTTAGCAAATTCTGATCATAACTTTTTTTTTTTATCTGTTACCTTTACAGGCTTTACAGGAGTACACCTGGCTCGCTCTAATTATTAACTGCGTCCTATGTGTGCCGATATCGGATCGGATAGTGTGAAAGCGGTCTGAGGCAGACGGTGTCGCTGTAAGCTCGTTGCGAGCCGATAAAGCCTTTAATGCCCGGTTCCTATATTCAAGAAACGAATCGTTTTCCTTACGTCTCGTTAAAATTTGACATTTGCTACGTACAAAATTCGTAATTCGTAATTCGTTCGTTTCTTGAATATAGGAACCGGGCATAAGTCGAGCACGCACTACCGAGCTGTAACTGTAACCGTAGCAGTTGCAGTAACGAGCTTGTAGTGGAGAGCAGGCTCGCGAGTCGCGTACGGTGCGGGTGGTAGGACCTTGTGCAAGGTCCGTCCGGATCGCTACCACCATCTTATTCATTAACCTACCGCCAAACAGCAGTGTTCGCATTGTTGTGTTCCGGTTTGGGGATAAGACAGCCGGTGAAATGACTAGCATAGAGGCATTCCATCTTAGTCCTCAGGGTTGGCAACGCATTTGCAGTCTTAGGATTGCATTGCAGTCTTGTGAATGCGAATGTCTATGGGTCACAGTTTCCACTTACCATCAGGTGGCCTGTGTGCTCGTTTGTCTACTCGATGCCATAAAAAAAAAAACAGTTACAGTTACAGATCGGTAGTGAGTACCCAGCATTAGCCTAATAATGCCCGCGTCAAATTACGTTAGTTCGAAAAAGAATCTTGTGTCGGTCAACTAAGTCAAACTTTGACAAATGTCCTACATTAAGAACGGGTCATACGAGGTCAGTATGGGAACGCTTGCACCGCACCGCCCCCGCTCGCAGTGTGTCAGCGGCTTCACCCGCGAAACGCGAACGAGGTCAAACATGGCCGCTGGTTTATAGCTTTAATTAGGCTACACATTAGCTTTTAGAATGGCTTTTAAGTGTCCGAACAATACAGAAGTGCAGTTGCAGTTTTCAAAATTATATTTTCTAGTAGTAATGGTCTGGTTATAGTTGGTAGAGACCTGGCCTACGGAGCTAGCGGTCCAGGGGTCGATTCCCAGAAAAAAAATCCTATCGGGGGACCATTGCACACAAATTGACCAAGCCCCAAATTAAGCTCGAAACTCGTTTTATAGGTACTAGACAACGATATACATACTTATATAGAGAAATAAATACTTATATGGATAGAAATATCCAAGACTCAGGAACAAATATTCAATTTCAATTTCAATTATTTATTGCTTTTTCATAATGGTACAGCTTATTCAAATAAATATGTAATAACAAAATGAACCCTGGAGGGCACAGCAACACTTGGAGAGAGGAGGCATACCTAAATTAATTAGTAGTATATGTATTATAACCATTATTAATTATCGTAATGCGTCTTCTGTACATTCTTTTATTGTATAATATACAAAGATCGGAATAGGTAGAGCTAATTTGCCTTAACTTGATGCACCTTCAATAATGTATTCCCATTTCACTCACGCATGAATGAATATGCCTCAAGTTTAGGCAAATTAGCTCTACCTATTCCGATCTCTGATAATATACTTTGTTTCAGTTTAATAAATATTTTTTCCTTTTTTCTTATTCGTGCTCATCACACATATATTTACCCTAACCGGGATTCGAACCCGGAACCGCTAGCTTCGTAGTCAGGGTCACTGCTAACTCGGTTACCGCATCGTATGAGTTTGGACATAGGCCTTCCCTAAGGATCTCCACAACGGCCGGTTCTGTGCTACTCACATCCATCGGCTTCCCGCGATCTTCACCAGTACGAAGTTACAATTACCGTACTCGAATGCTCTGTCCCTTGCACTCTATAAGAATACTTGCGAGGTCTGCGAGGGACAGAACTTCGACTCGCTAATGAGTACGTTAATTGTGACTAATGGTAAGTACTACTGATCGTCGGTCCTCCTTGTGGAAGGCCTGCCAACACTTCGCTTTCGGGTCCGCGGCCGCCACTCTAACCCCCTTACTTATAAACTTACCTGGGATAACTCGGGGCAAGTTCTAGGGATTCAAACCCCTATATCGATAAAAAATATATCGATATAATTAAATTATTACATGTGCACATTGAACATTCTCGTTTACTATAAAGAGCCTCTTAAGACAAAGAGTTCAATCTGATTTATCGAAATAGTATGTGAATAAAAATGGGAAAAGTATTTACAAAATGTTAAGGATGGTTCTAGAAAAAAAAACTAGTTATGACACAATTAAAAAAGTAACCAGTCTAACAAAAGGTTAAGAAATTTTAATACCCAACATGAATTAGAAATTGGCTTTGAGTCATTATAAATATTTTAAGAATGCCCCGTTGACCACTATGGACGTTGAGAGAACGTTTAGCAGTTTAAAGTGGATATTTTCATCTAGACGGCAATCATTAATACCGACGACTGTGGAAAAAATATTGATTGTTTAAAAATGAGGAGAAAATAAGTATAATTTATTTATGTCGAATAACATTTAGATGTTGGCAGTAACATCGATAAAAAAAATTCTCGATAAAGTATTTTGCTACATCACTTTCGTATAGATGCCTCGAGTTATCCCAGGTATGCTTATAAACGTGGAATAAGCTTGGAATAGTTTATGCCATGTTTTTGTCAGATGCAAATGTCACAATTACAGATAAGCCAATTGCCCCATGCTTTGTATGGGGCATAAACTATTCCAAGCTTATACCACGTTTGTAATTAAGGGGGTAGAACTTTTCAGGGGAAGGCGTATGTCCAGCAAAGGAAAAAGTCTTTTAGCGGATATGATGATATGAGTTTGAGTATGTTTATCGTCTAGACGGTCACGGTCTTTAATTGATGAACCACAATAGAACCTTGTCGCATAAAACCAACGTTTAACTCCTATGTAATGTCTAGGTCGTCACTTGACGCTGTCATTATGACAAGGTTTTATGGTGGATCAACATTTGAAGTCCTTGAAGGTACAAGCCTACAGCTTACGTTGGACCTTGATTTATTAGTCATTTAATCGGTTTACTGAGATCAGATGTCTATTTAAGATAAGGAAAATATAAAATATAAATCAAACAAAAACTAGACCAATAAATCCTTCTAGGGCGTGTAGTAATAAATTTGTCAATCATAAGTCTTAATGACATGGGTTGTCAAATAAATCTTTATAAGACGTGTATATGTATACCCTACTTCGATCTATAATTAAATGTTATAATTTCATAATGTTAAATTTATTCATTGAATATTTACATAATACTTTTTATAATCTAGGCTCTTATAGATTTTGAATACATTTTGTATGTTAGAGACTAAGACAAGTAATTTCACTAGTTGTACTATACCTACATCGGAACACAACAATGCGATCACTGCTTGGTGGTAGGTTAAAGGACTAGATAGCGATCCGAACGGACCCTTCAAAAGGTCCGACCACTAAATATACTTCAGACAAATCTTTTTTTTTTATTCACCAATCTGCCTTTGGAGGACTTTGATTGTTGAGCAGTTTGTAATGATACGTCAATTTGCCGGGTTATACATTTTCCACCAAATGTCAAACTGCTACAAAAAACAATTTCCTTGAATATACATCCCTATTTTGTAAACACACAGTGTTTTTTAGGTACTTACAATAAGGTATTTACATACATACATACATACATAAACTCACGCCTGTATTCCCAGAGTGGGGTAGGCAGAGCTACAGAATTACCAACAAACTAAAAACTTGTTGATAATTCTGTAACCACATTTTGCACACTTAGGCTAAGATATTTACCAGTGTATTAGTGACAGGTTGCAAGCCCATCGCCTAACAATACTATACGCCTTTATTCCCTTAGTCGTCTCTTACGACATCCACGGGAAGATATGGAGTGGCACTATTCTAACCCGGCAACCACACGGGCAACATACATACCTACATACAAACATAATATTAAGAGCATGTATAAAAATCCCGGTTGAGTCAAACTTACTAGTGACTTTCAAATTTTCGAGCATTAATCGAGCTTAAAATTTCAAAACTAGCCTGTGTACTCAACATTATAAATATCTCACTTTGTATCTTATCGCTTTCACACCTTTAACGAATTCATACAGCATTCTAAACACCACGTTAAAACGACAGAGTCCTAAGTGTAAGATATTATATTTGCACGTACACTCACGGACAAATTTAGAGGAACGCAAAGAAGTACCAAAAGTATTTTTTTTCAATGTTATTATTTAATAGTGTAAGTATTATTTTATAGTGTTGTTTAACTTCTTAACTATACTTAAACGCGCTTTATTATTTTCGTATCGTTACAGTAAAATCATTTAAATAAAGAGTTTATGTTACAACACAAATGTACCAAAAATCGCATATGCTTAAACTTAAGAAAAGAGCAAATACATTATAGTGACACATTTATTACATACTACATTACGTTAGTACATTATATAATATGATATGTTAGTATCGACAACGTGTTGGCTTATGGCCGGTTCCTTTATTCAAAGCGCGGACAGATAGACTTATACTTCGGATTAAAATTTGACACATTTTGTACTTAAAAAACCCGACATTACTTGTTAGTGACCCTGGCCACGAAGCTTGCAGTCCCGGGTTCGGTTCCCGGTATAGTATGAGCAAATATTTTTGTTATGAGCGCGAGTATTTGTTTGTGAGTATTGGATGTTTTCTTAATATTCATTTCTGCTTAGTTTGGGACTAGGTTAATAGATGTGAGATTGACCTCTTGTTTTTTTTATCAGACTTATTCAAAAACCCGCTTGTTTTAATAGCTTCTCAAGCTCTATCCACTTTACACAATATAAAATACCGTAATACGAGTACAATCAACTTGTTTTTTTGGCGCTCCTCTAAAAGTGTCCCCGATTGTACAGCATGTGCCATGGGCCACATATCGTGACAGTCAGTCTATGATCAATGCGCGTCCCGTAACACTTTCCACGAGCCGTGACGCACCTTATACGGCTGACTTGTAGCTATACAGGCTGTACAACAAATAGACAAAAATATTTTTCTCAAACATGCAATGAAATGTTGGCGTTACGTTAGTTATTTTTGGCTTCAAAGTGTCACGTTGCGGGCGGAGCAACTAGAGAGAACTGTAAAGGAATTTGATACAAAATTGAAGGCCTAGGCCGGGAAGTAACTTTTTTTTAATTTTAACTAGCGACCCGCCCTCGCTTCGCTTCGGTTTCTGTAAAACCCGTACATAAAACAGTATCTTTTATACATAAAAACCTTCCTCTTGAATCACTTTATCTATTAAAAAAAACCGCTTTAAAATCCGTTGCGTACTTTTAAAGATCTAAGCATACATAGGGACAGACAGCGGGAAGCGACTTTGTTTTATGGGTAAGGACCAAATTTTTGGGCCGGTCCAGATGTTAAGTGTTGTCCACCTTATTGGTGACTGAATATTTCGTATTCAAACATTCGAAAACGGTTTTTGAAAGTCACAAATAAAATTTTGACCTATTAAAAATATATTACTCAATTATTTAATTGATTAACTTGTTTAATTTTTCCGTAAGTAATTAACAAACTTTATTATGTTTCTGTACCCCATATAAACTAAGGATGTCCCACCTCCAACTTTCTGGACATACATATTTATTTCTTTTTTTGCTGAATGGCTAGCGTTTGCAATTTAACTTTAATAAAGTCTCCAATAAACAACACAAATGATATTATACTTTAAATTTCAAAGCATCGCTATTTTCTGCTTTAACTTTGAAAACAAACGATGTCACAAAAAATATTTCCGTTGTGACACAGTGGTTGTGCGACGTCATAATTTCCAAGCCTACAACGCAAAACACCCGCTTTTTATTTTGTTAGCATGGCACCTTTGGCTTCTAGCTGGCAATCAAAATGTGGATAGGACCGCCATTTTATTTTGGCTGTCAGTTGAGCATTTCTTAGTTTCGGCAGTGTGCATCATCAAAATTTTGTGTGTTTAAAGTGGAAAAAAGGTGTTTTCTTGACCAAATTTTCTAACAACGAAAGGTAAATACGAACTATTATATATTAAATGTTAAACTTATCTAGAAGTAGCCGACATTGTAGTTATATTTAACGAGCTGCGACGCTTGTTAGGTTATGTAGTGAACAATTTTCGTTCCTTTGTGCGACGAATGACACAAAGTTGTGCGACGTGTTACAATGGAAATTTGTAAAGGCAAGGACACATGTATTATTAACCGACTTCCAAAAAAGGAGGACGTTCTCAATTCGGCAGTATTTTTTTTTAACTACAATCTTTTATTTAGCTTACCGTGTTTGTGTATCATGTGGGTCAAATCTTACAGGTTGAATTTGATCCACTTCCGGGTGTCTGATTGAGCTGAAATTTGGTGTACTTATGTAACTTTGGTGACAATGCAGTAATATGGTACCTTGGAGCTGGTCTGATGATGGAGCCAGAAGGTTCGCCACAGGAACTCCTGAACTACTCATGATAAACCCGTGGTGTTTGGGCTCGTTGGATTTGTCTTGACAAGTACTATAGACGTAGATGGTGTCCAGAGTCTGATGATGGAGCCAGAAGGTTCACCACAGGAACTCCTAAACTACTCATGATAAACCCGTCGGGTTTGGGCTCGTTGCATTTGTCTTGATAAGTACTATAGACGTAGATGGTGTCTAGGGTCTGATGATGGAGCCAGAAGGTTGGCCACAGGAACTCCTAAACTATTCATGGTAAACCCGTCGTGTTTGGGCTCGTTGGATTGATCTTGATAAGCAGATGACTAAATATGACGTAAAAAAAACCCCTTTAGGTAGAAAAAACTTGTCCCATAAAATTATTTTTTGACAGAATTTTTTATTCAATAGTCCTAGAAATAAAAATGACCTGGTTTGTCGGAAGTTAGCTGGTTGTTAAAACATATTTTAGTAATTATAAATCACATTTGCGGGTCTAAATGGGGGGTCAAAATATCTCAGCTGAGCAATTTAATCCGATGGGATCTTTATTTATATGAAACGAATTAGTTTACACATTACAAAACTTTGACATAAGCATATATTAAAAAAGTCCAAAAATAGCAGGTTAATTAATATTAAGCTACCTACGCATAAATATAAATAAATATAACCTAGTATATTCATATAATTAGCTTATTTTTCAGATGCCGTTATCTTCGGCCGAACGATGCCGTAAGTATAGAGAAAAATTGAAACAAGAAAATCCAGTGAAATTTGAGGAAATGAAAAAGAAAAACTAGGTACTTTGTTAATAGCATAGCATCAACCAAATGTATATTTCTTCATTTTTTAAGTTTTTTTTATAGAAGAATACCATTATTTTCGTATTAAAATATCACATGATTAAAAATATGATTTTCATTTTGACTGCCATCTTCAAACCTTGTACACTTATCTTTATAATTTTATTGTGCGACTTTTTTTTCCGGTGTGACACATTCCAGTGTGATTTCCGTTGTGCAACGATGACAAAAATTTGGTCCTTACCCTTATACTATGTAGTGATGATGTTAACATGGCGGCTGTGTTTATAAACAGGCTGAATAGCTACATTATATTTTTAGCATTTTTAAGAAAAAGTTATAGCGTCAAATACTAGGAGTGCATAAACGTTTGGGAGACATCCGCGCTGTGTCGTGTGCGGGTGTTTTTCTGTGGGAATAAAAATCTGACCTTAATTGTAGGGATACTTTTCGCCGCACGAAGGAAGTTTTTTCGATTTCGTTGTTTGGGTCCACAAAATCATGTACATTGCGTCGTTACAAAAGCTCTCGTCTTGCACGTGAAAATCAACTCGTCAATATACTTCTAATGTAAATCACTACATAGTATAAAACAAAGTCGCTTCCCGCTGTCTGTCCCTATGTATGCTTAGATCTTTAAAACTACGCAACAGATTTTGAAGCGGTTTTTTTTAGTAGATAGAGTGATTCAAGAGGAAGGTTTTTATGTATAATAAATTTTGTTTTATGTACGTGTGTTATAGAAAACTCAAATAAACCGAAGCGAAGCGAGGGCGGGTCGCTAGTCAGTCATAAAATGCGAAATAGAATAGCAATAAAAATAGTAGAAGTTGACTGTCTTACTTTAACTTCAGTTATAGAGCAAGAACAATTTGCCGTCTTTTTCTAAGTTAAAAGTTAGAGTAAGAAAGCAATAAACTGCTGCAATTTTTATTGCTAGTCTAAAACCTCGCTTTATGGGTTAAACTTGCCGAATGGATACCTAAGGATAGGTTATTAACAGAAAATTTAATTTCACGATCTCAGTGTGTTTGCATTTTTTCGTTATGTGGTAAAGTAATGATTTACTTTATGACTATTGAGAAATAAATAAATATGATAAGACATGATTTCTCGGTGTCTTATTCTTTTTGTATCTAATTAACGTATTTTGTATTGTTGCGAATAAATGTATCTTTTTCTTTATATACACTGGACTTGCGGGTGGTACGAGTAGGACCTTGTGCAGGGCCCGTCCGGATCGCAACCACCATCTTATCCATTAACCTACCGCCAAACAGCAGTGTTCGCATTGTTGTGTTCCGGTTTGGGGATAAGACAGCCGGTGAAATGACTAGCATAGAGGCATTCCATCTTAGTCCTCAGGGTTGGCAACGCATTTGCAGTCTTAGGATTGCATCGCAGTCCTGTGAATGCGAATGTCTATGGGTCACAGTTTCCACTTACCATCAGGTGGCCTGTGTGCTCGTTTGTCTTCTCTATGACATAAAAAAAAAAGCAGGGGTGGGCCGAAAACGCATTGGCGGAACGATTTGGACATGTCTTATTTTTATTCCAGTGCTTGTCACTAGGGTCGAATTGTGTCTTTAGCTAGACATTAAGTCGATTATTTGTATTTTTTTTAATGCATTGAGCAAAAATAAGTTAAATAAATTATGACCAAAAACTATATGACACAGTAAAGACAAGGTTGACGAGGCCTCTGTCGTATCATAATTTTCAATTCTTACCACCATAGCATAGAGTTTTATGGACATAATGACGTCTTCATCAAGAAAGGAAATTACGTGACATTTAGTCTTTGTTTCTATGTTACAAGGTTGTAGAGGCTCAATAATTATTGACCGTGATGTTACTTACTTAATTTAACTGGACTTGGTAGGAAAGTGTAATAATTATAATAAGGGTACACAATGACAACTTAATTAAAAAACATTACAATAACGCGTAGACAATATCCAACATAATAAGGACTATTGTACGATTTTCAGTAGGTTTATTTTTTATCAAGAATTAAGTAGGTAATGAAAGGTTTTATTTTAGAAGAAGTAATTGCCTACACTTATTTTAGGTAAATACGAAGTATTAAGACATACAAATTATAATAAATATCCATATAAATAAGGAGCAACCTGTATACAACCAAGTAATGCAGTAAATAAATTAATATTTACAGGTACAAAATATGTCGAAGGATTGTAAAACTTGTCACTACTCCATAAGTCACAAGCGGTAGCGGTTTGAAATAAAAATTAGTCGAAACTGTTCCTTAACTGTTATTTTTTATTAATCCTTGCTGCTTTATGCGATAGAGTACAATCCGCAAAATTGAATCCTGACCCAACGAAAGAATTGTCAGATTTTCAAAATGGCATATTTCAATATATTATTATTATACAAGCATTTTAAACTCCTAATTATAGTCTATACTTTTAGGCATTTAAAAAAATGTAAACAAAATAACCACGTGATATAGTTCGTCAGCCAATAGAAGCAGACAGTGTTGTGCTTCTATTGGCTGACGTCAAAGTGGTCTTACGTCAAAGTTCGATGAAACAGTTTAGATTGGCTGTTTAACAATGTCACGTGGTTTGGAATGTTTACATTTTTTTAAATACCTAAAGGTATAGAGTATAGACACGAGCACTGTGACGTCATGTACCAGATCGGTCATATAAACTCCATGTTAAATCATTTTGCTAGAAAGAGACAGAAACGAATCTTTGTTGGCTTAAATCTTTGTTATTTTTATAGCTAATCCAAAACTTATCACGTCAAATCGCAAGAAAATCTTCTCAAAATGTAAAAGGTAGGTAAAAAAAAAACGTTTTTAAGGTCTTAATTAACGAACGCTATTGTTCCATTGTGTGACGAAAGTTAAGAGTATTTATTAACCCCCGACGCAAAAAAGAGTGTTATAAGTTTGTCGTGTAAGTGTGTGTCTGTCTGTGACACCGTAGTTCTTAGACGGATGAGCCGATTTGGATGCGGTTTTCATGAGTGCAGCCGGCGTTCATCGATTTATAAGATGTTTGACGACGCGCTGGCCTAGTTGGTAGTGACCCTGCCTACGAAGCTAGCGGTCCTGGGTTCAAATCCCGGTAAGGGCAGATATTTGTGTGATGAGAGCGAATATTTGTTACTGAGTCATGGATGTTTTCTATATATTAAAGTATATATTTCTCTATATAAGTATTTATATCGTTGTCTGGTACCCATAATACAAGCCTTGAGCTTAGTTTGGGACTAGGTTAATCAGTGTGACATTGTCCCCTGATATTTATTTATTTATCGCGTCAAAAAATACAAAAAAAAATCATCTTTATAGAAACCCGCGAGCTTGTGTCCCTCGGCCAGTCCCGCAGCGGTCACGTCGCCCGGTTCTAATAAGGCATGATGCTCAATAGCAGTGATTACTAAGTTTGTCTGTGGTTACATTTAGGGTTCCGTGAGCGTGGTCAATAAGAAACCATATTATTTAGGTATCTTGTTGATTTCCTGGCAGACGGAGTCGCAGGCGAAAGCTAGATTTTATTTAAATTTGTTTTTCCGCGCCTTTCATGGAGGGGGTCGGACGGACTGATCAATTACATATTAGGAAGCTACGTGAAGCATAATGAGATACATACAGACATACATAACTTCGCGCCTGTAATCCCAGAGCGGGGTAGGCAGAGCTACAGAATTACCAGCAACTCTAAGAAAAAATTGATGATAAATTCATCTTGGCTGAGAGGCCCGTCACAAGATACGTCAAACCATAGAACACTGTCATTTTTGACGCATCTCGAGAGCATATTGAGATTAGTTTATTAACACGGCCATTAGTCTAAGATGTATTAGTAAAGTCACGATATTCAATTTGGTCCAAAGTCAATCTGACATTCTACAACAATAACGTTGAGTTTCCTAAAAGTTACAAATGAGTTGACATCTCTAATGACATTGACGACTCAAGCATATTTTTCATGAAATGGGTCCCGAATTAACGCTGGTGACCGTACTGTAAGTGACAGGCTGCAAACCTAACGCCTAAGGCCACTTCCTCACTTGGCGGTATGCTTGCAGTAAAACACGGAATCGGTAAGGGTTGCTAGGCAACCAGTAGCGTCTACCAATCAACACGCACCGTTTATGCCGACAGTAAGTTTTACTGCACGCATACCGCCAAGTGAGGAAGTGGTCTAACAGTACTACAAGCCTTTATTCCCATGTGTCGGGTTCCTATATTCAAACCGCGGACAGATAAGCCTTAATGGGTTAAAATTTGACATTTACCACTACAAAATATATCAAATATTAATCTGAAGTAAACTTTATCTATTCGCATATTGAATATATTACGACATCCACGGTAAGACATGGATTGGCACTATTCTAACCCGGCAACCACACGGGAAACAACTCTAGGTACGGTCACGAGCGTTAATTTGGGACCCATTTCAAGAAAAATACGCTTGAAGTCGTCAATGTCATTAGAGATGTCAAGTCATTTGTAATTTTTAGGAAACTCAACCTTATCGTTGTAGAATGTCAAATTGACTTTGGACCTAAGATGGGTACCAAATTAAATCTCGTGACTGTACATAAGCGAACATGTCTCTAAACTGCAATATGGCGTACAAAAAAGATCGCATGACATATTAACAAACTAAATGACCTATTCGCGATTACACTCTGGATCGAACCCGCACATGTGGCGGCCTCGGAGTACATGCCGACTATTAACTGCTAATTCATTAGCCGCGCAATTAAACTGGATAGTTTTCCCACGTCGCGGTCACTAAATTCGACTAATGCGGGGCTAGCCGGCACTCGGTGGCGAATATCGATAGCGATAAGTTGGATTCTCCTATTGTAGCCCGAAAAATATGAACCGTATTTTCACTACCACTAACTTTAAAGCCCTGCAATCAAAAACCCGAATTTAGATTTTTCCTAACTATTCATGACACTAGGACTAATGAAAATTATATCAAACGTTCGTATACCTAATGAAATTAGCTTTTATGAAATTCGGTCTAGTGGGGGAGAACCGATAAGTTGGGGTGTTATTCTCACAAAAACAACGGACGAGCGAAATCGCAGCGGCGAGTTTAGGTAGTCCCGTCAAAGCGAACAAAACACATTTTAGCGCGTGCTTTTTCAATTAAGCAGCCTTATACGTTCGATCCATCGGCAGAAAGCATGCTGCTAAATTGAAAATGCACGCGCTAAATGTTTTGTTCGCGCTGACGATGACGGGACTACTTAAACTCGCCGCTTGGACATTCACTCGTCCGTCCGTTCGACAGTCGTTGTTCAGAGAATCACTACCCTATTATGGTATTTATTTGACAGTAATAGCGGCAAAAACTATATTGTAAATTTCCTTCTCTTTCCCCCTAGTTTCGGCTGTACGTTGATATATAAGTCAGTGAGTCAGGTTTGCCTTTTATATACGAGTATATAGATGGTTTTTAGAATGTCAAAATGGCAATATAGTTAGAAACATTGGCTCTGTTCGTTATCTTAGAGTATATACGTGCTTTAAATTTGACAACGCGTTGGCCTATTTGGTAGTGACCCTGCTTACGAAGCTCCTGGTTCAAAACCCGGTAAGCTAGCGGTCCTGGGTTCAAATCCCGGTAAGGACAGATATTTGTGTGTTGAGTGCGAATATTTGTTCCTGAGTCGTGGATGTTTAATATGTATCCATACTAAGTAATATTATAAATGCGAAAGTGCGTCTGTCTGTTAGCTCTTCACGCTTAAACCGCTTTACCGATTTAGGTGAAATTTGGTGCAAAGATAGTTTGAATCCTGGGAAAGGTAATAGGATAGTTAAAAATTGTATGGAGCTACGATATAAACGAGTCCCACGCGGACGGAGTCGCGGGCAGAAGCTAGCGGGCGTTGTCTAGTATCCATAATACAAGCCTAGAGCTTAGTTTGGGACTAGGTCAATTGGTGTGACATTGTCCCCTGATTTTATTTAAATAAAGTGTATTTGACGTGTGATGACCACGTATTGGTTTATTTTTCAAGATTTGCGATGAATCGGACGAATAAGGCTGACTGTTGTTCACTGTATAATTTGTAATTGTGCGGTTTCTCTGTAATGCTTCTGTATGGTATACAATAAAGTGTTTTGTATTGTTTTGTTTTGTAATCTTATGTCACCAATGTTATTACGAGAGTGTAGTTTTAAACAAATCGCGGCAGTTCATGTGAAACGACCTATTGTCTGTCACTATTAACCTTATCATTAAAATCTGTTACCTTACATGGTTTGAAAGATCTAAGCGTAGGTACTAAGGGACAGGAGGTGGGGAGCGACTTTGTTTTATAGGTACGGTCACAAGCGTTAATTTGGGACCCATTTCAAGAAAAATATGCTTGAAGTCGTCAATTTCATTAGAGATGTCAAGTCATTTGTAACTTTTAGGAAACTCAACCTTATTGTTGTAGAATGTCAGATTGACTTTAGACCTAAGGTGGGTATCAAATTAAATCTCGTGACTGTACTACGTAAAGATTACCGTCATCAAAAATTCGCCGTAGCGATATCGCTTCGATAATCGCCAGAGCCCCGGCCAACCCCAACCCATCACAAGTACTATAGTTTTTAACGCCGATATTTATCTGGTACGTAAAAGCTGATTTATGTCCGCGGAACCGCTATTTGGAGATTTTTTAAATTGAAATTAACTATAGATTTAACGGTGGGATAGTGGTTGGATTGGTGCCATGGTGCGCGTGGGTTTCGATGTCGATGATTGTGGAAGTAAAACTAAGTCTTATTTACATTAAATAAATAAATATCACGGGACTGTGTCACACCAATTGAGCTAGTCCCAAACTAAGCTCTAAGCTTGTACTATGCTGCCCTCCCAAGCCAATACGCAGTATCTTAAACTCAATCACCACAGCAAATTAGATTATTTTTCGTTAAGAATAAGGTTGATATTTCTACAGGAGGTTTATCGTAGTTACGATATAAATACTTATAAAGAGAAAAGGGATGTGCCCTGGGTAAATAAAAATCGAATTATTCCGTCATAATTATCAAAAGATCAATCGAAATTGACAAACATAACGCGAATCAAAGTTCGGGAGTGGGGGTTCGTGACGTCACAACGTGGTATAAAGTGTGCCACGGTGTGACGTCATGCGAAACTTCAACGCAATTTTGTAATTTTTTGTCAAAAGAAAAAATATGTGTTCAATATGTTTTGATTATGTAAATAAAGGACTAATTAGATTTTTTTAGGACAATAGCCTAATATATACTTAAATATATAGAAACCATCCATGACTAAGGAAGTCAGGAACAAATATTCGCGCTCATCACACAAATATCTGCCCTTACCGGGATTTGAACCCAGGACCTCTAGCTTCGTAGGCAGGGTCACTACCAACTAGGCCACCGCATCATCAGAACATTTACATTAACAACCATTATCTAAATAAATTAAAGCTCTTAAACGGCTTACCGATTTTTATTTCCTAACAACTACTCCGGTTAAACTTTAAAAAAAGCGACTTCGCTATTTTTAACCGACTTCAAAAAAGGTGGAGGATTGTTTATCTATGTTCACCGATTTCTCCGCGATTGTGGGCTCGATTCGATTTCGAAATTGTTTTTTTGATTGATGGGATACATCTGAGGTGGACCCATTGTCACCTAATCAATATCTAATATGCGGATCCCGTGAACAATTGAGAGAACTCCTCAAATATTATAGGCATACACACATACATACATAAACTCACGCCTTTATTCCCAGAGTGGGGTAGCCAGAGCTACAGAATTTCCAACAACTCTAAGAACTCCTTGATAATTCTGTAACCACATTTTGCACACTTAGGCTAAGATGTTAACCAGTGTATTAGTGACAGGTTGCAAGCTCGTCCCCTAACAGCACTACACGCCTTTATTACCTTAGTTGGCTTTTACGACATCCACACACACATCCATACAGCAATTTTGGTATTTTCAGTAACAAGCCCAGTCGAACTGATGATGAAGACAGATGGCCACCGGAACTCCACAACGGTACCTATTTCAAGGGTGGCGATAAGATATATGAGCGACTATGACGAAGCATATTTAAATGGTTTAAATATATGACTATCACTTTCCCGCGGCGATTGAGGCGAGCTTGAAAATGTGGTATATCTAGTTTCTTATTGAGAAGTATGACTAGACAACAGCTTGCTTTAAAAAACAAAAAAAACCTTCATGAACGCAAGATATAACTTCTTTTAAAATGGTAGGTAGTCCAAGTGATGTCCGCGTTTTTGAAGGCGGTTTTTTGTTTTTAAAACATTTTACTTAAAAGGTACAAGAGTTTTGTCTGAAATATCACCATTTGTCTAATTCTGTTAAAGCACAGTGAGCAATAGGATGTACATAATCAAAGAAATTAGATTTGAACAGTGTTGCAATAAAAATAAGGCTTGTTTTCCTATCTTCATAAACTGGCATTAATTATTGAAGAAACGTAATTGAACTTTATGGTAGATTCAAAGTCCCGTTTACAAAAAACTCCCTGTTTGTATTATGGTGGGCCTTACGAGGTTATACCTATAGTTATATTTCTTAATTTTAGCCGTTAACTAGTTACATTAAATAATTTTTCCTGCGAACGTTTACGATCTTCAAATTCTATGAGGTTTTTTTAATACTTGAAGAGGATCACCGCTGCCTAAGGACATTGCATCACCAGGAGAGGAACTGCAGCCGTGTCGCCGGATAAGTTTTTTTTTTATGGCATGGAGAAGACAAACGAGCACACAGGCCACCTGATGGAAAGTAGAAACTGTGACCCATAGACATTCGCATTCATAAGACTGCAATGCAATCCTAAGACTGCAAATGCGTTGCCAACCCTGAGGACTAAGACGGAATGCCTCTATGCTAAAGAAAATGGCCTAGCAAAACCAAAGATGACGCTGAAGAATATTTCACATATTTTGTTTATACAGTAAACTATCGATACAGTCGGAAAAATAGAACAATTTCATGTTCAAATGGAGCCTCGGTGCATGTTGACTTATTTAGCAAGCAGTTTGCACAGGTGTACAAGTTAATTTATACGAAACAAAATCCACACATTTAGTTACGCCCTGTATAGTTCGATAGGAAAGTTCTGTCATAACCCAGGCCCAAATTCTTGCACAAAGCATAAATTTACGACCCGCCCTCGCTTCGCTTCGGTTTATGTGAGACCCGTACATAATCCAGAATTTATTTTACATGAAAAAAATTCTCCGTGTGGTTGCCGGATTAAAATAGTGCCACTCCATATCTTCCCGTGGATGTCGTAAGAGACGGCTAAGGGAACAAAGGCGTGTAGTACTGTTAGGCGATGGGCTTGCAACCTGTCACTAAAACACTGGTAAACATCTTCGCCTAAGTGTGCAAAATGTGGTTACAGAATTATTAAAAAGTTTTTAGAGTTGTTAGTAATTCTGTAGCTCTGCCTACCCCAGTCTGGGAATAAAGGCGTGAGCTTATGTATGTATGTATGTATGAAAAAAATCCTCTGGAACCAATATCTATTGATGAAAACCGCATTAAAATCGGTTGCGTAATTTGAAAGATCTTAGGGCCGCCATAGACGGAATGCATAGAGTATAGTTATTGGGCTCTCTGGAAATTTAATGGTCTAGGTTCTTATTGAGAAATTATCCAAGGAGAAATGTGGAATAAAAGGGGATGTAGTGCCTAAGATTGAAAACGGCATGCTTCGATAGTTCAGTGATTTGGAAAGGATGGATGAAAGAAGATTGACGAAAGAGATATACAGATCGAAAGTGAGTGGAAGCGTCGGAAGGGGCCGCCCTAGGCGTACTTTTTCGAATCAAATCGGAGAAATACTGGAAAAGGGCCGAATCTTAAGTACCCGAAACCGACGTGCGTGCATGACTCGATGCATGAATGTGGAAGAAGCGAAATAAATTTGTCAAGATCGTAGCAAATGGAAAGAAATGGGAAACATGCGTGATTTAATGTATGTATGTATGTATGAATTCTATTCTGCAAGTGGTAAAGTTAACAACAGAGTTGTATCTAATTTTTCGTCCCCTTCCGACCCGTCCACTCACTCTCGATCTGTATATCTCTTTCGTCAATTTTCTTTCATCCATCCTTTCCAAATGACCGAACCATCGAAGCATGCCCTTTTCAATCTTAATCACAACATCTTCTTTTATTCCACATTTCTCTCTGACTTTTTCATTCCTTACTCTATCAATCAGTTTCACACCACACATACTACGCAAGGAGCGCATTTCAACTGCATTTACACGACTTTCATTAGAAAATACAATCTCGGTACAGGAACAGAACCTGCGACCTCTAAGAACGCAGTCACGCTACTAAGCCAAACATACATTTATAAGATATCAGTCATCCTTTATCCTACAACCGTGAATAAATCAAATTACAACCTTATTACAAAGCGATAAAGGCGTTTTACGCGTTGTTAACCTCAACATAAAGGGACTCGACCACGTGACTGAGGAGTCGCGGGCGCACGCCATCAAGCTTTCCCGCTCTAATGAATGACGTTATTGAATGGAAGAAAGGGAGAGAGCTATCCTATGCAATGTTTATGGGTATTCTCAATGGAACTATCCGATTTCTTTGTTGATTGCTATTTTTTTTTTAATGATTAGGTTAAATTTTAATAATACGAATTTTGGTATGTACGTTTGTTACTCCTTCACGCTAAAAAGATGGTCGGATTTAGATTAAATTTGGAATGGAGAAAGCTTATACCCTGATTTAACACAAAAGTTATTTTTTATTTAAAAAAAAACATTGTTCCCACAAAATGGGAGGTGTAGTCAGTAAAATAAAATGACACCTCGAACCTAGACATAGGTAGGTATATTGTCTGTGACAATACTATATTACTTTAAAAAAATCTTAGTGCCCTCTTTGGGTACCTAAATAATATTCCCTCCAAATTACAAATCCCTAGATTAGGCGGTAAAGTAAAAGCTCTAAGTGCATTGTCTGTCAGTCAGACAGCTGCGGAGGTATTTTCATTTGTAAAATATAATATACAACAACATGAATTTTTATACCTAATACATTAAAGAAACTAAGAGTTGAAAAACGAACCAACAACCAACACCAACTAGAGAAATTGGAACATATTCCAATACAATTAGGTTCAGTTTTGCTTTACAAATGATCCAATTGCGTTGCCATCAATTATAACAATCAATAAACATACTGACAATCTGTTATGTCCTTGTTCTATATTCTATGACACAATTAAGTTTAAGCTTTGATATTAATTGACGAGTAGTCAATTTGCTGATGCCGTCAGTCTAGGTACTAGGTGTTATTGACCGTTTATGTAGCTAGTGGTTGATTTCCAAACAGACCAATACTTATGTGATATCTTAGATGTTTTCTATATATGTATGCATTCTATTTTCCTTATGCTTATCATTGTATAGTACCCTAGTCCAAGCCTAGAGTTTAGTCTGGGACTAGATCAATTTGTATGAGACAATCTCTGGATATTTCTTTACATGATTCACTAAAGGTAAATCATACCTTCAGTAAATCAACATTGTACCTAATTTTTTTTGCATAAACATTTAATAGTATGTTTACTGTTGTCAAGTAACCTCTAGAACTTAGTTTGGGACTAGGTCCATTTCGTTTATTATCCCTGATCATAGGTACCTCATATTTATTAACATTGGCTCACTAAATGAGAATGGGTGACATTGTAACAGGTGGAACCACAAGCACAGAATCAAAAACATAACCCTTCTCTTACAGCAGTCGGCTAATTATCTCTTTCAGTTAACCTTGAAAGGTGTGAGGACAATGCAAGATGTTTTGATACTTCATAATAAGATCTCTGGACTACTTCAATGATTGATTTTATCATGTTCCTTTGTTATAGAATAAAATCCAATTGAAAAATAAGGACACCAATAAGACAAACTAAGATAATTGAAAAATAACAATACTAACCCTTATATTCTATGAATACAGCTAAATAGTATAGCAATTAGATGTTCATAAATTAAAACATCAATTTAGAACAATTCAAAGTTTAAAAACATACCTCAACTTTTAAATATTAAGTGTTGAAAAAGTAGAATTGAATATGAAGAAACCAAAACAACTTTTTTATAGCCATAGAAGTACCAGGCAAAGGTTATGAAACCATACAGCCTATTTTACACAAAATGAACTATAAATCAACCTTTTGTTTATTTTCATCCAACATCCTACATTAATCCACCAAGTAGATAAGTATGCATAAATAAAGTTTCGATATTTTCGTACGGCAATAGAATAATGAAACCGTTTGTATATTTTTTCTAACGTTTGTTTACGAATTCAGGGTTCTTAGTACGTAACTAGTCAGGTCTATGTATGCCATAGATTGTTACGTCTCGAGTCCGCGCGGACGAGTAAATAAACAAATTTATACTGTAAACATGGGCATAAAGAGAACATAAAAAACGGCAAATCGCCATCTATATACCATAACGCCAAGGATACAAGTTGGAGCATAAAAACGCTTCTTAGGACTTAAAAATTAAAAAGCAAGTTTTCAGCATTTTGTTACAATGCTGCGGGTTTTTTAAGCCTAGTTTACCTGGTTAAAGCGTCACTGTATACGTCAAAGTAAATAAAACTCGTGAAACAATTCAGCTTTGCTCTGAAAATCAACCGAGCCACAATGGACAGACACACTTTGACAATACACTGTGTGATCAAAACATAGCCTTTGTAGGCTTACAAATCAACGTAGATGCCTTTCTGACAATTGTAACACCTTCCTTAACTATCGAGCATATTGAAATAATTGGTTTGAAACACGTGAGAGTAAGGTTTTGGGCGTATTTTGAAAAAATGCTGTTGCGTTTCGACACTGAATATGGCATAACACGCAAACACTTTGGTCCATTTTCACACTGAAACACTTCACTTGATCGCGACAGTTTGATAGAGGAACGCGAGACGGGCCACGGTATGCATTTTCTCACTCACCTTGTTGTTTATTCGCTATTTTATTGAAACAGTTTTGAAAAACTTCATATAAATGCATAGGCTCGTCATCGCTCGTCGCCATTTTGGATTTTACTGCCAAATATATCACAGACAATGTAGAAGTTTAATTATCAATTATAAAAAAGTCTCAAAAGGTGTCTATGGATATAAATGAATGAAATAAAATAAAAACGACAAATAAATATATTTTTATTACTTAAAATAACATCAAAAATCTTTAAAATACACTGTTTGTACCGGTTAAACTATTAGAGGTTTATACGTAACCGATAAAAGGCGGTGTTTTTATTCAGTTTAATATTGAAGACATGTGTTGTTGACTATAATGTTTCAGTTTATTTATTTTAATCATCCAGAGTAAATCCAAACAAAACGATTCTCAGAATTATAAAATTCTTATCAGTCTGACCCATAGAGGTCATAGAAGAAATGTGTCGGTTCGCCATATTTTGCTACGAAAATTAAGTTTGACGTAAGACGTAAGAGCCTACAAAATTTTCGAGTGCACTCGTGAAAAAACACAAATCCATCTACATGTAACATGTTCTCACTGAATTCTATCAACACTCAAAATCAGGTAAACCTTTGTGGTTGGCTCAGGTAGTCACAATCCTCTAATTCTAGTATTCATTCGTCATTAACATAACCTTTGTTTCGTTACAGATTTTAGTTAGTTTTAGTCAATTCTCGTCACGTTACTCCAGTGTTTTTAAACACAGGAGGCATAGTAATGTCAAAAATAAAGATTACAAGCGGAAGGAAAACGCTGCGGCAATAAATGATGCAATTATTTGTGAAGAAAGCCTTTCAGAGGCAGTCAAAAACTTTGACAAGGATGCTATTCAGGCGATGCGAAAAGTTGACATCCGCTCGTTGGCGACATTGCAATCTCCGAGGCTACCCCAGCGTTGTCTCTCATCAACCAGAAAGGTCTCGTACATATCTTCAGAGTCCTTTGAAAAGAATAAGAATGGTTGGTCCTCTCCAACTGTTACAATCAATCTACCATCGCGTAAACTAGTTGGATTTACGGATCAGTTCATTGGTTTATTAACTAACAGTATTCAGAGTAGCTTCAACATTCAAGTACGGAGGTTCAAGACAGAACGAGGCATTCATGCAGACCTCAAGAGGAACCCCACCATCATTAATAGACTGCGTAAGTTCTTCGGTTAGTATTAATAAGATAAATACGTGAGAGAGTAGACTGTATCATGTATATATTGTACTCTAGACATAGTCACTGCCCGTAATCATGATTTGTATGGATTGTTGACACACCATCTTCGGCATGTGTTTAACTGTTTATGCATATTAGTGTATTTAGAGAATTACATAACATGCATAACATGTTTTATCTATTTAAAATGGAATGACAAGCTTAAGCCTGCCTTAAATAGAATTCAATAGTGTCACAATCTCACAATTATAAAATATTACATCTGGTCATCAGGAATTTTAATGGGAAAGTATGCATTCAAATAATTAATAAGTATGGCTACCTTGTTCAAAGTCAGTTACTTAACCTTTCGGTGTGGTGGCACTGCAGAAGTGATGTTATGACCCTGTGCCGTTTCATGCGAATTCACATTTGTGCGGGTAAACAAGATAGTGAGGATATACATTCTGGCGCACATGAGGGAATGGCAGTTGGATGAAATCCTTTTTTTTACACAGAAAAATATAAATCAATCTATAAATAAATATAACACTTCTTACTTTGACTTTTCATGAGTATGTACCAAATTTATGCAAACCTTATATTGCCATTCCGTAATTGAATTAGCAATATAAAAAGTGTTTGAAATTATGAATGTTATGGTATTTAAGTTTCTGAAACTACTCATAAAACAGATAATTGAATGTTTGTAACTACAAACTATATGAACTATATACGTTGGATTCTGGCCTGTTAGTGAACTACTGACTAGAATTAAATTACTTATTTAAAAAACTGGAATAAGACTTACTCCGAGATTAGTCTACAAATTCGACGTACACCTTTGGTTGAATCTGCCCTTAGACAGAATAAAAAAAATGGTTTCAACATTTTTAAAGGAAATATGTAATTATTATGTAATCATGTTAATTGTTATCTGTAAACAAAAGATATAATGTTAAAAGAGTTTATTGTGTTTGTTGCACGTGTTGTTTGAAGGTTTGGTCCATCCATCATTGGAATTTTTTCAAAACTTGTTTTTTGTAAGATCCTCTAGTATCCTGAAATTACTCTTTCTGAATGACCTGGTATTTAACCAAATTATTCCAGGCTTTGCATCAGAACCTACCCCCAACAAGCCACCTTCGCAGGCCATTGGTCCAGACGTAGCTCCGAGGCTCGAAAAGCTTCTCAACGAGGACTCGGTACTGACGCATCAACAGAGAGACAAGATCAAGATTGCCTTTGCTGAGGGGTATCTGGCTGGTAAGTTTAGAAACTAGTCAGAAGCGTAACCGTAGACCCTGGTAAAAACAAACTGGAGTTGTTACTAAACCGTTTAGGTTTTAATAAGTTAAATGTAGGGAAAGTTACGGGTGAGGACCAAAAAGTTCGACCACAGTTAAGCGGAGTTAACCATACAAACGACGAAGACGAAAAAAGTTCCTGTGTGTGACGAAAAGTATCCCTACAATGTATGGCTAATTTTCGTGTCACAACGGAAAAGTTTCATAGAAAATTTAATTGATTGAGTTAGCGTGGACAACTTTTTGGTCCTTACCCTTATGCTAGTTCAATTTGTATCTATAAAGCTGAAGAGTTTGTTTCTTTGTTTGTTTGTTCCTTTGCTTGAACGCGCTAATCTCAGGAACTACTGGTCATATATCATATTCACATGTCATACTTAGGAAATAGGTGTTATGGTAACCTTGGGTGAGGGAATATGGCCGATTGAAGATTTTGGATTGGCTTTGTACCTTTGATTTATTCTATTTACTGATTTACTCTACACACTTGACACTGGCGTAATCACTGCGAAGTAACGCGGTGGACCGCAATTATTAAAAAAAGAAGAAGAAGAATTAGGAAATAGCAATGCCATGTATTCTAGAACCACTGTATGCCACCAAAAGTCTTAACCCTAACTATTACTATACAGTTATCCCCTTCTTTGGTGTCACGACAGTTAGGCCTGCTGACGTATCTAAGTCAGGCTACCTGTAATTCCTGCAAAAAATCACAAGTATTCTTTATTCTCTTGCAGGCTCACACCCCGACAACGCTCGCAGCACCAAGGCGTCCAAGTACCTGAAGGTGGTGCAGCAGCTACTCACCATCGTGCTGTTCCTCGCGATCTTCGTCAGTCTCATGGCGTCCGTCAGCGGGACCGTGTTCCGGTAACTATCCACTTGAGGGTTGCTTCTCCTGTAGGCTCTCATCAATAGCTCAGGACCAAAGCATCTAAGTAACTGGAGGTGTTGTGGCTGATTCCATAACTGGATCCTGTTGAATATTCTTTGAATTGTGTCACAGTGAAATTATATTTGACAAATCTTACATCATTTATAATGTCACGGTGACATGGTTTCTTGGGTCAGAGTTTATTTTGCCGATATTACATAGAATATTTTTTATTCACTATACCGTTTAGACTTAATATTCGCATGATAAATAGCTTAATATTCGCATTTGTCATCCGAGCAGGATCCAACTGGGCAACCAAGTGGAAGTGGACCCTGAAGACATCTCTGTCACGTTCGATGACGTCAAGGGAGCTGACGAGGCTAAGCAGGAGCTTAAAGATGTGGTAAGCACCTTTGTATATTTTATGCTATCCTAGTACGGTCACGAGCGTTAATTTGGGCCCCTTTTCAAGAAAAATATGCTTGAAGTCATCAATGTCATTAGAGATGTCAAGTCATTTGTAACTTTTAGAAAACTCAACCTTATTGTTGTAGAATGTCAGATTGACTTTGGAACTAAGGTGGGTACCAAATTAAATCTCGTGACTGTACTTAGGTGTGAGTAGATTATGTTGTAGACATCTTATAAGGTCTCTGAAGAAGGTATTGAAGCCGAGCAATCAAGCTAGAGCTAGAGCTTAAAAATATTGTAGCTACTCTGTATTCATGCTGCCCTGGTATTTAAATAGGCTGTGAGAAGACATATTATGGAGATTCTAAAGACTCGCTTTTGATAGTGAAAAGCTCAGAAATTCTCGCTTTGTAATGAATCTTTTGAGAAAATTTCAATTTTATTATTCCCATTTTTTTACGTGATTATCGTTGTTTACATCACTTCCACCTGCTACGATCCTGACAAATTTCCCTCGCTTCTTCCACATAAAGACAAGTGTTCTTTATTTTCACAGGTGGAATTTCTGAAATCTCCCGAAAAGTTTTCCACTCTCGGTGGTAAACTGCCAAAAGGCGTGCTGTTGGTGGGCCCCCCTGGTACCGGCAAGACGCTGCTGGCGCGGGCCGTGGCCGGCGAGGCGCACGTGCCGTTCTTCCATGCGGCCGGGCCGGAGTTCGACGAGATCCTGGTCGGCCAGGGCGCGCGCCGCGTTAGGGATCTCTTTAGTGAGTTTGATGCCCTGGTACTTTGATTAGAATAACTTTTGTATCAATCAGCTTAGTGTCCTCAATAAACAATCAACGTCTGATATGCGCCGCTCTATGAAATTCTTCAGATACTCTGCTGTCCTAGTAATTTGATCCATCATCTTTTTTTCATCAAAAATACGGTTTTTCCGGAAAGAAGGAAGGGATCTCTTTAATGACTTTGATGCCCTCATTTTCTTGAGTTATCGTGTAAACCCTAAACCCGAAAATTTTATTGCGATCACGAGATTTTATTTGGTACCCACCTTAAGTTCAAAGTCAATCTGATATTCTACAACAATAAGGTTGACTTTCCTAAAAGTTACAGATGACTTGACTTCTCTAATGTCATTGACGACTTTAAGCATATTTTTCTTGAAATGGGTCCCAAATTAACGCTCGTGACCGTATGTCATCTTTTTAATCGTAATTATACATCATGGTACAATTAAACTTTACAGAAGCGGCAAAGGAGCGTGCCCCGTGCGTAATTTTCATAGACGAAATCGACTCAGTCGGAGCCAAAAGAACCAACAGTGTTCTCCACCCTTACGCCAATCAGGTGAGTCATTCAGGTGGTCCATGACATTGTTTCTTTATCAAAATTTACAGTAAATTATGTGATGATTTTTTACTGTACAAAACTTGAAAATTGTTGAGAATATAGCGAAAATGATTGCTACAGTATAAGGCAGATAAGAAGTCTAACCTTCCTCTTCAATCACTTTAAAAAAATAGGGACAGACAGACAGCGGGAAGCGATTTCGTTTTATACTATGTAGTGATTGTGGGGTTTCAAGTAATAATTTATATTGGGATATTACAGGTGTCTTCTTACCTGGCTTTACCATAGTTACCAGAACAGAGTTTTTATTTCTGATTTTCTTTTATATTACAGACAATAAATCAGCTGCTGTCAGAGATGGACGGATTCCACCAGAACGAGGGCGTCATAGTACTAGGGGCTACCAACCGGCGCGACGATTTGGACCAGGCGTTGTTGAGGCCTGGGCGGTTTGATGTAGAGGTGAGCGCTCTTGGTTTATGTGAGCCTGGTACTTTCTTGTGTTTACAATCCACGGCACACCCCACCATTGAAAGAACGACAACTAAAGACAAATCGTAGTTATCTTATCATCGTTAAGTAGGGTGATGATGTAAATGAGGTAAGCTCCTAAAATCTTTGGAAGCCTGGTACGTACTGCCGCACTCAGAGACGACAATTAAATTTAATGCTTGTTAAGTGATTATTATTATTCTATTGCTATAGCAATGAAAGTGACAGCAACAACTTTAATCAAGCATTACATTTATTTGACGTCTCTGAGTGCGGCAGTTAGTCGTGGCCCATTGCTAGCTTCAATGGCTGATATAAAATTAAGGAACTACGTTTGACGCTTATGGAATCCTGGTATTCAACCAAGGTCAGCAAATAAGAAAAATTCGTCCCGCAATGTTAAATAGTACATTGTGCATCAAGGGTAGTAAGAAGGGAATTACTAACGAGAGTGTTAGAAGCCCGACGCCGAAGGCGGAGGGCTTTTAATGACTCGAGTTAGTAATCCCCTTACTGCCTGTGATACACTCAATGGTTTTCATCATATTTGCGAGGAAAAAACACTTTAACTCCAAAATATAAAGAAATAACTTTTTCACCTCAGCAGCTCAAACAAGCAGGTTTTGCTGCTTAAAAACAGTGAGCAAAATTCAATTTTGCTGCGAGCGAGAGGCAAAGTAGCTTTTTAATTATTTTTTTTAAATGCCGTGAGCAGTGCTGGGGCTCTCACAACATTCGAAAAAATTGAACTTCACTTTGTTCTGTCACTTTCACTTCGATAGGAAAAAAGCGAGAGATAGAAACAACTTGATTCGAAGTTCGATTTTCAAATTCCACACATAGTAGGCCCAAAAAGAAACGCACGTTCGGATGCACACAAATCCGTAAAATTGCAAATAAAACTAGCTGTTAAACTTTGAAATGTGTTTATTATAACTATTTTATACAGTAGGTACAATCATTTTTTTTATTTAATGTTTTGAAGACAAAATTAATGAAAAATAAGAAGTTATGTATCTACATAATTTTGTTATCGTTTTAACAATCTTTAATTTCATGACATAAACCGCGGGGGCAGTTTCAGAACGCATTTCAAAAATAGCAGGATTATTGTACTTAAAAAAAAAGTAATGTAATGTAAATGACGATGTAATTTTTGTTAATTTGTCCGCCATAGCCAATAGCCATAGACAAGGCCTAGTTAGGTTTTTTTTAAAGCCACAGACTACATAAAGCTGTATAAAGTTGTGTTTGCACTACGGCATTATCAAGTTGAGTGACAGGTTTTATCTGTTTCATGTTTATTTTTTCCACTTTTTATTTTATTAGTATTTTGCAAAAATGCTTGTGATTGATGCATATGCGATCGTGTCGTTATTTAGTCGTGTATTCACCAAATGGTCACAACGGAAGACCTGCGTTGGCCCTACCAGCTTCACGCTGTGTTCTCGCTGCTGAGGTGAAAAGTTGTATGTCTCACACGAGACCAAAGTTTTTTACGTCTCGTATCTTTGAATCCCTCGCTACGCTCAGGATTCTAACCTAGAATCACTCGCTACGCTCGTGATTCAATAATAGAATCCTTCGCTTACTCGGGATTCAAAATCATCACTCGCAGCAAAAACCAACTTTGCTCTCTTGTTGAACAAATAACTATTGACGAACGGGAACGTAAATGGAAACGATATTTTTTTTGTGAGCTCTACCACAGATAATAACTGCGTTTAGTTTCGACCTGGATTCGAGCCAGATTTAGCCAATTTGATAAAAATGTATAAATACTAAAATTAATGATAAATGTTGATATAAACATGAAATAGGTATAAAAATAATGAAGTTTAATGAAGCGTATAGGTTTTGTGTAATGTAAGTTAGTCTATAGCTAATTTTTAAAGATGAAATTAGAAACCGATTTAATTTTTGGCTGAAAATTAAACCTCCTTAGTCAGAAATGATTTACGAAAGAGTTGCAAATTTTAAAAAGAAAGTCATTACTCCCTAGGTATGACCGACTCGCCATAATTCCCGCGGGAACAATTTAGGCCATTGTCCTTCTGTATACAAGCATGGAATAACACCATTTACGAGCAAGTGTGATGAAAAATAACGTTGTCCCAGGTGAACGTGCCGACGCCGGACTACGGCGGGCGGCGCGAGATCCTGGAGCTGTACCTGGGCCGGGTGACGGCCGGCCCCGACGTGGACCGCGACGTGCTCGCGCGCGGCACCACCGGCTTCACCGGCGCCGACCTCGAGAACATGGTCAACCAGGCCGCCCTCAAGTCAGTATTACCTAACTTATCAGTCTATTTGACTATTTTTTTTTTTAAGGGGACAATCACACGAATTGACCTAGTCCCAAACTAAGCTCTAGGCTTGTACTATGGGTACTAGACAACGAAATAAATACTTATATAGAGAAATATATACTTAAATACCTACATTAGAAAACATCCATGACTCAGGAACAAATATTCGCGCTCATCACACAAATATTTGCCCTTACCGGGATTCGAACCCAGGACCGCTGGCTTCGTAGGCAGGGTCACTACCCACTAGGCCAGCGCGTCGTCATTTTGATTCGAGACCGTGGAATCTATCCATAGCACGAACCCTTAAAACAGACTCACGTTCCACATTATTTTACTTATACTTCACCAATTTCGCCATACGCAAGTCAACCATCTTTAGTATGAGTACTTACTCGGAAGCATGGTGATATCTGGATTGAGACCTCCACCCACATCGTATCTCTTACCTAATTTGTCGTCTTTGGCATTCGCAGGGCAGCGATAGACGGTGCAAAGACAGTCACAATGAAGTACCTAGAAGACGCGCGCGACAAGGTTCTAATGGGTCCGGAGCGGCGCTCCCGCCTGCCCGACGAGGAGGCCAACACCATCACCGCCTACCACGAGGGCGGGCACGCGCTCGTGGCACACTACACCAAGGTGAGTCTCCTTAATGGCTATGACAGCCTGGTACTTTTGCTGTAGCAGCTCTGTGAACTTTTGCTGCGAGAACTGCTCGCTACAACCGAGGCGGGTCGTCTTTGCGGCTATGGGAGCCTGGTACTTCGGTTAAAATAATTCAAGGGAAAATAGGAAGAAAGGTTTGTTCATCTTGGCCCTTTTTGGTCAACGAGGCAGGATACACGCAGCTCTTCTTCTACTGTGGGGTTTCCTAAGTGGTTATGGCAGCCTAGTAATTAGAAGACGCGCGCGACAAGGTTTTAATGGGCCCGGAGCGCCTCGCGCCCACTACACTCACTACACACTACACCAAGGTGAGTCTCCTTTACAGCTATGGAAGCCTGGTACTTCTGTTAAAATAATTTAGGGAAAAATTGTAAAAAACTTGTTCTTCTTGGTTAACGAGGCCGGATACGCGCTTCTCAACTGTTCATGTAGATTTTAGCTCCAAGAAGTGCTCGCTACAATCGCGGTGGATCGCCTTAACGCTATGGGAGCCTGGTACTTGTGTCAAAAAATAGCGGCTTGACAGTAGGAGCAACATGGGCTAACCAATTGTCAAAAAATAGCGGCTTGACAGTAAGAACAAGATGGACTAACCGATTGGAATAGCGCCCCAGTACGCCAAGACAAGGTATAAAAGTGACTGTGGCAGCCGAAATTCATCTTCAGTGTGGCCATCCCGTTCGGAGCTGACCCTTGAAAGTTGTGAACTCCTGGTCCGTATAAATAAATAAAGTGACTCATTTGGTGTGTAGTCTATATTGTCATCACTTTCAAATCAATCTAAGAAAACGGGACGACACTACAGTGTTGCCACCTTTTTATTTCGAGACTTTTTTGCCAGACTATAAAGAAGCTTACAACATTATCAATCATAGAAGGCGCGCACCTCCAGTCAAATTAAAATTACACGTCTATTGCGTTACTATGAATAACTTGGTTTTTTTTTTCCAGGACGCGCACCCGCTACACAAAGTGACCATAATGCCGCGCGGCCCGTCTTTGGGACACACCGCCTATATTCCTGCCAAAGAAAGGTAAATTCGGTCTATTGCTAATAAATTACTGGCATGAACTTTATAATAAGACTGGCTTTTGTTTTTGTTGCCGACTGTTTATTTGCTCATCGAGACCAAACTTACGAGCACAAACTAAGGACAATGATATTAACTCGGGTCACCTTTGTTTTATCAAATTATGTTTGACAAATTATCACTTCCCAATATTATTTTTGTAAAATTTCATTTGCCAAAATAATTGTTTGCCAAATTAACTATTCACAAATAATAGTTACGCCAACGTAATGTTTAGCACATGACATGAATGTTCAGTCATTGACTCGCTTACCAACTGATAGTTTGACTAAATTTAATTTAGTAACTACCAGTTATTTCTAACCTAACCTAACCTACTGTTCTTGTAGCAGTTCGTGTTTCTTGAGGGTCAAAGTTCTAACCTAACCTACTTACCAGGCAACTATTCGGTAATAAATTCTTACTGTTGTTCAAAATTATTACTTAAACTAAACTTTTTTCAGACAAATTCGCCTAAATGCCTTAATAAAGCATTTGCCAAAAGACCAAATACCTAAAAGTCGGTATCCGAAGTTAAACTCTGCTTAATGAAAATTTGACGAAATGAAAATTAGCGTATTACAAAAAAACAGTTTCGAAAATTTGTTTGTTTAATGAAATTTTACCCTAATAATTTTGGCAAAACGGCAGGATCCCTATTAACACCCTCTGTCTACTCACATAAAAAAATTTAACGATGGTATCTTGTCTCCAGGTACCACGTGACGAAGCAGCAGCTGCTCGCGATGATGGACACCATGATGGGCGGCCGCGCGGCCGAGGAGCTGGTGTTTGGACCCGACAAGATCACCTCTGGTTAGTGCTGGGTTCTGCTCTAGATAACTAGAGACGTCTTTATTTTATTAAAACTTCTGAATTCAATAAGGACAAGCCTTTTTCACAATTATCACAGCGAGGTTTTGGTGAGTTTAAACACTAGGTGGGGGCAGATTTTTTTAACGTTATCTTGTATCGTTATAGGTGCATCCTCAGACCTGAAGCAAGCCACTTCAATAGCACAACACATGGTCCGCGAGTGGGGCATGAGCGAGCGCGTAGGGCTCCGCAGCATGGAGTCCGGGCGCTCTTCTCTCGCGAACTCCCCCTCACTCGGGCCGCAGACCAACGAGCTGGTGAGTGAACTCTTGCGCGCTGATGCGACCCTGGTACTGTCGGTATGGAAGCGGCGACGTAGGGCTCCGCAGCATGGAGTCCGGGCGCTCTTCCCTCGCGAACTCCCCCTCACTCGGGCCGCAGACCAACGAGCTGGTGAGTTAACTCTTGCGCGCTGATGCGACCCTGGTACTGTCGGTATGGAAGTGGCCACGTAGGGCTCCGCAGCATGGAGTCCGGGCGCTCGTAGCTCGCGAACTCCCCCTCGCTCGGACCGTAGACCAACGAGCTGGTGATTAAACTCTTGCGCGCTGATGCGATCCTGGTATTGTCGTTACTGAAGCTGCCACATAGGGCTCCGCAGCATGGAGTCCGGGCGCTCAACCCTCGCGAACTCCCCCTCGCTCGGACCGCAGACCAACTAGCTGGTGAGTGAACTCTTGCGCGCTGATGCGATCCTGGTATTGTCGTTACTGATGCTGCCACGTAGGGCTCCGCAGCATGGAGGCCGGGCTCTCTTCCCTCGCAAACTCTCCCGTCGGTCGGAGCGCAGACCAACGAGCTGGTGAGTGAACTCCTGCGCGCTTGTGCGACCCTGGTACTGTCGCTACTGAAACAGCCAAGTAAGGCTCCACAGGAGGCTGCATGCTCCTTCGCTCTCTCAGAGCATTGAACTGGTAAGTGACCACCTGCACGCTGATGCGGCTCTGATACTGAAGGATCCACGTAGGGCTCCGTCTTTAGACCAACGAGTTGTCTCTGGTATGACGCGAGACTGCAGCAACCACGTTGCTTCGATGGCTTCCCTTTTTCGCACGCACAGACCGATGAACTGTGAGTGCCTGTGCGGTGCTGGGTTTCTAGTACTAATGCACGACTTAAGGTAAAACAAAATGCTAGTAGTACTATTTCTACAATCAAAGTTCAATATCCTTTTTGTTGATGCAATATGAGTTACCTTTATTCTTGTGACAGTTTGTAGATAAAAGTGTTGTCGTCTCGTTACAGGTTGACACGGAGATCAAGAAGATCCTTTCGGAGAGCTACGAGCGCGCCAAGAATATTCTGCGCACGCATGCCAAAGAGCACAAGGCCATCGCGGAGGCTTTGCTCAAGTAAGTGGCAGGAGCGGAAGTACTAGGAGTAAAGTGGCTTCTCCATTGACATCACGAGAGTTTGTCGCTCAAAATTTCAATCTACTACAATCTAAGACTTTCGCCTAGCCAAGTGGAAAGGCAGCTTTTTTGGCGACGGGGTTATTTTAACTTCCTAATAGTATTTCAAACTGAGAAGAAAGTAGAGCAAGTGAGTTTCGCTCGGCTACCACACGCGGCACGTTTAACCACGGACACAGTTTGTGCGTTACAGTTATGGTCTACATACAGCTTTTAAAGGTCTATAGGTAATTGTCGTTGGTCATTGTTGCCGCGGGAGCCAACTCACATACATCATCCTCCAAAAATCGACAGAGATCGGTGTTACCTCGCCTCGGGTACGGCTTGTACAGCTCACTTTTCCGAAATGTGCACTTTCTCTAAACGAGCTCTTCATCAGATGAATCACTTTCTCAGATAGTAGTCGCAGCGGTAATTAGGAGGCATATCAGGCATAGCGCAACTTACAATTAGATCGCAGGCAGCGCGGAAGTCTCCCAAACGTTTATGCACTCCTAGTATTTGATGTTATAACATTTTCAAAATTTTTAAAAATCAACCTGCAAAGTACATACTAAATCATTTATTGTTTTGTTAGTGGCAGAATGTCTGTGCCAAAAATGTATGTGAAATGGAAATTAAAAAAGAGGACTTTGCCGGCCTAGGCCTGCACGATTTGTATGAAATTCCATTAACGACCTCTCGTCCTAGCCGCATCTGAAACGTCATTCTTCGTAGCCTATTATATGGAACATACCTAGGAATTTACGGGGCAAAACTAAATGACAGCTAGGGATTGACTATATCGATAAACTTAACTATCGATGCTTTTCCCATATACTAGTGATCGCTCCAAGTTTTGATTGTAAAAATAGTTTATTTTTTAAAGTATGCAAATTAAACAAAACAGCAACATAATTCTGGTCATTCTTTATTTTAAAAGGATTTATAACCTTCACTCATCATCGTCATATTGTTTTTACTCTTAACGAATTCTAGTCGTTTATTTTAACAATCGTAAATGGGACAGTCATTCTGAAATTCACAATACGGAAAAAATATATGATGATGATGAGTGAAGGTTAAAAAGTTCTTTTAAAATAAAGAATAATCAGAATTATTTTGCTATTTTGTTTTATTGCATACTTTCAATCAAATTTTATTTT